>CAOLHI010001995.1:0-302567 GCA_948474755.1 Ctenosaura bakeri | reverse complement strand
CCATAACCTCTTAACTCTGGATAACAAACTCTTACAGACAGATGTAAGTAACAGCATAAACTTTTTTGTAAAATTTCTATGCAAAATAGAATTCAGGTCTTACTGTTAGCTACAAAAAAAGTTTTTCCTGAGTTCTGAAAGAACACTGAAATTGCAATAGCAGTTCAGTTAACTTTGCTTTTCATTCTCTTTAGAGAAAAATTACAGAATCGTGCTTAGAGATATTGAGAGTGTATGGGAATTTTGCCCATTAAAAAAGAGGCAAGGGAAGCCCAGAGTTCCTACTTCACTGTTAAGCTGTTTTCTGTGCAATGGAGTGAAAACAAGATTGTGGATAGCTCCTCATTTCCCAGCAACTCAGGAAATGACTGATGAGTAGTTGCAAAGATGGAGCCAGTTAGCCAAACTGATTAGCTTGTGTGGGGCTGGCAAAGCAAAGCAATTGTTTCAGTACCCAGTACAGAAGGCAGAGAAGTTGCTGTATAGGGGACATGAATGCTTATGAATGAATGAATGAATGAATGAATGAATGAATGAATGAAGAAATGTGTTTGAATAGGTGTGTGAATAAGAGTGAACCATAAATGCCATATAACTCCTGAAAAGTTAGACAGGAGGGAGGGAGTTTTCCTGGCTTAAAAAAAGTCCCCTTTTCTTCAGAGTGCACGGTCTTCTACATTGAAATGCATGCTTAAGCTGTGAATTGTGCTTATCTATGTTTTAGCATGATGATTAATTAGATCACTCATATTACAATGTGTTAGGTGATAGTAAACGCATGTACATCTTATAGATCCTTTGGTGGTAAGCAAGTTAAAAATGAGAAATACAGAAAGCTTGTAGTATGTGTATTTTTTTCCCCCTTTGGTTTGTCATTGACAGGACGAAGAAGAAGCTGGCCTGCTAGAGCTTTTGAAATCTCAAATTTGTGACAATGCTGCTTTGTATGCCCAGAAATATGATGAAGAATTTCAGCCTTACCTGCCTCGTTTTGTCACAGCAATCTGGAATTTATTGGTCACAACAGGTCAAGAAGTTAAATACGATTTAGTAAGTATAATGGTGCACATCTGTTTCACTCACTTTAAACTGAACATTCACTTTTTTTTTCTTCAAATATTCATTTAACTTTTTTTCTCCTTATAGTTGGTAAGTAATGCGATCCAGTTTCTGGCTTCAGTTTGCGAGAGACCTCATTACAAGCATCTCTTTGAAGACCAGAATACATTGACAAGTATTTGTGAAAAGGTGATTGTTCCCAACATGGAATTTAGAGGTAATTATTTCCCTTCCTTAAGGAAAACTTGATGGTTTCTCTAGGAAGCAAACATTTAATTTCTAGCAAAGATGGTTTTAGGGCAGATATAAGTATCAAACTTCATGTATTGTTGTAAGTTGTAATCTTATTCCCCATAATGTGGTTAGTAGATCTGAGTTTTTCTGGTTCTGCACTCTCAAAACTACTTTGCAGTTTAATAGTTGTGTATGCTATAGGCCAGTGGTTCCTAACCTGGGGTCTGCAGAAGGTCTCATAGGGGATCTGCAAAGCCCTGATGCTGGACACCAACAGTAGTGGCAGCAAGAGGGACATGGCGGCAGGGGCTGTGGGTACCAATGAACATGGCAGTGGGTGGATGCATGCACTCAAACTGCTCTGCCATTTGCAAATGAGGGAACAGTTTTGGCATCCTCACATACACCCCACTCCCATATCTCTGACAAAATGAACATGACAGCAAGTGTGTTTTCATGCCCAGATTAGTGGTTGGAGCCCAAATTAGTGGTTTAAGCATCGGGCTGTTACTTTGGAGACCAGGATTTGAATCCCTACTCAGCCATGGAAACCCACTGTGTGACCTCAGGCAAGTTGCTACTCTCAGACTCAGAGAAGGGCAAAGGCAACAAATCTTGCCAAAACCCCCATGAATCCCCATGAAAGTTTGCCTTGGGGTCATCATAAGTCAGGTGGCAAAGGGGAGAGATGCGATGGTTAGAAAGATCCTTCTCCTGTCAGTGGCACTTTGTTGTGTGCCTTCAAGTCACTTCTGAGTAATGGCAACTCTAAGGTGAACCTATCACAGGGTTTGTTTTGGCAAGATTTGTTCCAACAGGGTTGCCTTTGCCTTCCTCTGAGGCTGAGAGAATGTGGCTTGCCCAGTGTCTGAGTACCAATTTGAATCCTAGTCTCCAGTGCCTTAAATAAATACTTAAATATTTAAATCTAAATTTGAATATTTAAATCTTAAGTTAAATCTTGGGGAAGCCCAGCAATTCATTATATTTACAGGGGTCCCCAGTAAAGAAAAGATTTAAGAATAACTGCAGCAAGCAGAGGAAGGAATTGGCAAAACCACCTGAGTATTCCTTGCCTTAAAAAACCCTATGAAATTAATGGGGTCACCATAGGTTGTCAGGCAGATCGAAGGCATATATGCATGCATAGTAACTGATGAAGTAACTCTAGCAATGTGAAGTCCCTGAATTTCTCTTGCATCAGTGTTCCAGTTTGATTTTATCTCAATTTGATTGAAGGACCGTTGCACTGTTTGGATTTTTCTCTTACCTTATTTCATGCTTAGAACTCAGAGAGATGCAAAACTAGAAAAAGCTTTTGTGTTACAGTGGTAACTTTCAAGAAGCAAAGAGTAACATTTAGTCGTAGTTTTCAGGGTAACCACAAAATGTATCTTGCAAGTTAGGGTAAAATGATTAACTGTGGTATGCTTTGTCTCAAATAAAGAAATGAGTCAGGAAGTGTTTAAGGAGATCAAATATTAATATGATGGCAACACCCTAAAAGTGAAAGTCTTTTGCTACTCTAGCTCCCTAGCTGTGGCTAGAATGTAAAGAGATGTTTGGGCCAAACAACAAATCTTTGGACAAATATAAAAACAGTTAGTCAATTCCTATCATAGTAAGCTGATACACAGGTGTAACCCACCAAAATCACTGGATACTTAACCCAAAAAATGGACAGCACACTTCTAAAAAGTGATCAAAATGTTGGTTAATCCTTGTGAAAATTTATTTGGTTTTTACTTTTGCAAATTTTTGTACTATGTTGCACATTTTCATTGATATTATATGCTTTTACATTGGTGTGTTTCTGGAAAATGTATTGATTAAAGTGTATTTCTTTGATACTGCATCCAGTGGTCTTGGTTGTTTATAGCTCTGCATCATCTTAAAAAGGTAGGTCTTGCCCAACTGTTGTTTATGTTTGTCTTTAAATTTGTGCCATTTGTATTTTTGTTAAGGAAAGTATCTTTCTTTTGTGTGTGCTCTTAAAAATTGCCTAGGCTCATGCTGCTTGGAATAGATCAGATGTGTTTTTTCTTTGAACAATTAGATCCACATGCCCTATGTTCTAAGCAGGTCAGCATTCAGTATGACAACGAAGTATTGTTTAAATGAAGGAAAGGTCTAAGTCCTGCCTGATTTGGATCTGCTTTGAACCTTGGATAATCCTAGTCAGGACAGTGTTGTTAACAATGTACTCATTACTGTAACACTTACAGTTGAAAGTCGCAGTGGTTCATCAGTTATAATGTGTTACTTTAATCCTAGCAACTTCACAAAGTAATTCATATTTAGTATTAAATTAAATATTCAGTAACTTCACAAAGTAGTTCATTTAACATTTTTTTCAAGAATATCTGATATTAAAACAAAATTTTTTGTATGGTATCTGGTCTTTAAAATGATAGTGTGGATTGCTTTTCTGCAGCTGCTGATGAAGAAGCTTTTGAAGATAACTCTGAAGAATATATTAGAAGAGACTTGGAAGGATCTGGTAATCAAATTAATATTCCATATTTAACATCAGAAACTTAGACAATTTTCTGAGTGCATGTCTGTTTTTTAATACATAATGGTTGTATATCTGTACTGAATTTCTGTGAGCTATTCTGTTTACTGTGGGCCTGCAATATTGACAAGGGATTAGTTCCAGGACTCCTCACAAATACAAAAAATAGTGTATGCTCAGGTCAGCCTTGCAAGGCTTGCAGTAAAACTGCAAAGAGTCATGAGATGAGACTTGTAGAGTAATTCCTTATTAAAAATGGCAGAGGGCAGCCATGGAGATAGTGGCAAGCCCCAACTGCTAGGTGTGCCACATTCTTCAGCCTCCCTAATCTCCAGTATACAATAATCCCTTAAAGTATTAAAAATGGCACCAACTGCCTGTTTCTGCTTTGCAAGGGAACCCTGCTACCTCAAAGGTAAAAGCAGGCAGGCAGTATGCTCCCCATCACATTTTCAAATGTATGGTATTCTATACATCTGAATTTACAGTGACTTATTTGCAGATCCTGTGCTTGTGAATATGGTGGGCCACTGAATTTATTTAGTTACTTTTGCCTGGAAGAAGTATGTGAAACAGAGCCCTCCAATTCCCCCATACCAGAAAATTATTTTCTACAAGGGGCATTTTGACAAGTGGAGGCCATCAGGGGTGTAGGTAAATGGAATGCAGAGTCTCAAAACGCCAAGCATTTTTTTTTAAAAGAAAGAAACTAGAAACTGATGACGGGGGCCTCTTTCACACTATAGAATTACACCACCACAGTTCCACTTTGTCATGATTCTATCCTGTGGACTCCTAGGATTTGTAGTATAGGCAGAAGTAGTTAGAATTCTTAAGTGGAGAGCTCTAGCACCTCATCAGACTACCACCAAGTCAGATCAGAGCACTGTAACTGTGTAATGGGAAAGGGCTCACTTCTGCTTAGATTTTTAAAAAATCTAGATGTGACGCAGCCTGTTAATAGTCCCTGGATTGTCTGAAATTTTCTATTCTATGTTACCCTGAAATTTTGGGGGTCTCAGAGGGACGCCTTAATGTATTCCTCTTGATGGGGATGGTAAACTCAACAGATCACAAACGATAGCAATACGAGAGACAGGGTAACCTAGCGAGATCTTTTACCCAATTTTTACCGTGTCAGGCCAAGTCCAAAACCACACAAAAACATCCAATAAATGACTTTATTGAACGGAAGTCTCACGCATCAACGCATTCACTCACACACGCATTTAAGCCCCATAGAAAGGCAAAGAGTGGAAATTCGATAGAGGGACTATCAGAGGATTCGTAGTTTGGGTGATACTGCACCTTTTCCTGAACTCCTTGGTATGAGAAAGCAGTGAAAAAAGTAAAGCTCAGCGAAAGGACGCTGAGGGGATTACTCGGCTGCTGGGAGGAAAGGTCTGTTGGTATGACCGGGAGTTATCCAAAGAACCAGCCAAAAACGGGAACTATTTGTAGGGAAAATGTACCTTGAAGGCAAAACCTCTCCCGGGGAGAACAAAGGGGGTGGCAATGAAAAAACAACTCCACACCAGCACCTTCTTTGATATTAGAAGATAACGAGGTGTTACTAAAGTTTCAGGATCTTCCACCACTTTGGGTTACGGTGTGAGTTTATGTAGATTGTTCTTGCCTGATAAGATTTTAGTGCTACCAGTGCCCAACATATGGGAAAGCACCTTAATCCCTTCAAGTTGGCTCCTCAAAGGCTGAGGGCCTTTTGTCCACTGTGGGTTGGCACAGCTTGAGGTCTCCTGTGGCTACATGACGAGGGAGTTTACTTGCCTGACCTAGTTTTCCGATCGTATGACTGTTGCTGCCTCAAGGCCCATCCAGGTGACCTCTTTGGCATATTAGATTATATTTTATATCAAAGTTGTAGACCCCAGGACAGGGTTTACCAGTGGGGCAAAACCTGACTTTAATAAATTGGTTGGTGGGCTACATTTCGTTTGGCCCTTAAAGCAGTTTTACTGATCCTGCTTTGCTTTTAATACCTGACAGGACTCCTTTAAATGAAAAGACTTGACAGTATTACTGCAACACCTTGGAGCTGGTACTGCATTAAATTATTCTCTGACATGAGAAGATCACAATGAATGGATTGACTTCTTGTACCATTCAGGATATGAGGGGATCAAATTATTTAATGTGTACCAGAATCCCTAAGCTCCATCTACAAGTTCTTTGTCTGCACCCTGGAACAGGCCTCTCACTCTTTTGCACATTAGCCACTCTGCCTTATCTTCTCTCCCAAATTACTTCCATCTCAAAAATTCCCCACCCAGTTGTGACAACTGCTGCATGTGATGTTACTACATAAATCATCTGCATGTACAGGAATCACATGCACAGACCTCAGCAGTCTTACAGGAACAGAATGGGGAGTGTTCTGTCCGTCATCACCCCATCTCTCAGTGATCCAAATACAGATTTCTCATTGCTAGCAAACAGTGCAAACTTGGTGGGAATTCAGCAGGGTGAATTCATTAGATGTGTGCATATGTGTATTTGTCAGGACATCCATAGAATGTACACACTTAAGGCCTTTAGTATCCTGCCTTATCTTCTCAGAATTTTGAACTGTATGTGCATTCCAAGTTACATGTTGTGCATACCTGCTGCATCTAATTTCGTGCTCCATTCTCTTTCACAGCTGTAATTATCCACTTTTTAAAATGTATATAGCTTGTTTGAATGGAGTAACACAGAAACTTACATAGTTGGATTAATAAATATTTATGCCAGTACTTTAGCATATGTGGAGGTAAAATCTCTTTTTTTTTATAATAATTTTTTTTATTAATTATATAACTAGAAAACAAAAACAAAAAATTAAACACCATGTGTTATACATAATAGTGAAAAAAAAAAGGAAAAATTTTTTTTCCCTTTAAACAACATAAACTTGCATTATTATTTTTTTCTCTTTTACACTTGAAATCATAACCTTATTCAGCTTATTCCATATCATACAGCTTATACATTTTTGTTCTATTATTAATTATAATCTTATTACTTCAAAGCCAGTTAACTTTTAACTTTTTTTTTCCTTTTAAAATATCCAATTTCATCAATAGATCACAAGTTTAACACACACGCGTAATATAAAATAAAAATAAAAAATAAAGAATACAAAACCAAACCAAACCAAAGAAAAAAAAATCTCATTGAAGTCTGCGAGACTATGAAAATCTATTTTGAAGCATAGTTGGGCACTGGGTTCAACTGTATTTGGTGACCTTTCTGTTCCCCATATGAATACTTCTTATTGCATTCAAAAGTATGTTTTGTTTCTAAATCCAATTTCATATTAAAATCAATGTGCTGTATTTTGATGTTAATTAAGCTGTTGGTGTCTTGTCATTGGTGTACCTCATGTGATCTTTTTAGCTTTCTAAATAGACTTGGATGCAGAGCCCACTTTACTAGTTTGTCTTGAATGATTTTAAATAACTTTTTTACTTTGTGGAGAACAAAGTGCTGGTATTCAAGGCACTGAATCTGTTCCTGTTTTTGTGTCATAATGGTTTTTATGTCCATTTCCATTTGTATTTATGATAAAATTAGCATTTGTTTTACTTCATTTTTTCTACTTTTACATCAACAGCTAACATTATTTATATCATACGATTAAAAAAACAGAGGAAAACTGTTTTGAAATAGCTCTGTAAATTGAAGGATTTCGATTTGAACAGTTCTTGGTTGTAGTTGTGTGAACCTGATTTACCAATTTTTTGATACTGCAAAACGAAAAAATTGGTACATTATTTCTAATTGCATGTATTTTATTTTCACCTTTATGTGTGGTACAGATATTGATACCAGACGCAGAGCAGCCTGTGATTTAGTCAGAGGATTATGCCGGTTTTTTGAAGGGCCTGTGACAGGGATCTTTTCTGGTTATGTGAACTCCATGTTGCAAGAATATGCAAAGAATCCATCTGTCAACTGGAAGCATAAAGATGCTGCTATTTACCTTGTAACATCTTTGGCATCAAAAGCTCAGACACAAAAGGTACTTGTGATTGGAATTGCAGGGTGTTGCCTTTCCAGGACACAAGGGGGCAACAGGAAAGTTAAACTGCTAAATAACACATGAACTATCAGTATTTCAGGGTGGATGTACCCCTGGCTTCCCAGTTTCCTCCAGACTTGGTAAAGTTACTGGGCTGGGATTTGAGTAGTACTGGAAGTAACAGAAATGAGTCATACGGCAAATGGAAATAAAGTTCTTGAATAGATGCTAAAGGATACAGAGTTGTAGTGCTTTGAAGATTATGGTTAAACTGGTTTAGGTGTGCAGTGCAGATGTGCTATTAGCAGATTATTATTTAAAATTGGGAGCATATCATAATATCATAAACGGTGCCATTTTTAACACTGAGGGAGCATATCATAAACAATATTGCAATTAAGCTGTTCTTGGGTTCCATCCTTCATAACAACAGCTTACTGCATGTGTCTAATAATTTAATTGTCTCTGGTAGAACATGGGTTTGTTTGCTATTTCATAATGTAAAGTTTGAAGCTAAAAAAGGCAAGATAAACATTGGTAGAAACAGCCAAGAATTCTCAATGAGCATGTTAACACAATGTATTGAAACAGGACTTTATGTGTGAACCAGTTCAGAAATTGCACTTTTTAAAGTGATTATTGCCCTTTTCCCTCCAGCATGGAATAACACAAGCCAATGAACTTGTAAATTTGACAGAGTTCTTTGTGAACCATATTCTACCAGACCTGAAGTCTCCTAATGGTAAGTTTAGAGTTCTGTATGAAATATCTCCAGTATTGCATTAGTAAAAATGAAAATATTACCTAAAATTAATTTTTTATTTAGAATGCTACCAATAAAAATATCAGAAATAGAATTGAAAAATTAGCAATTACTAGTGAATAATTTTTGTAAAGGGAATAGGAAAGCGAGAATCTATAAGAAATTTTGGAACAACCCCCAAAAAGAAAGTGGATTGGGCCTCCCAAATTTAAAATGGTATTATAATGCAAATCAATTGAGATATATTATAGATGGAGTCTTGGGAAAAGGAGATTTAGAATAGTTAGAGATGGAAACAACAGAAACTGAGAGGAAATTAGAGAATATCTTTTTTTGGAACTTTGGTGAGAGAAATAGAAAAAATAGAAAACCCCTTTTTGAGGAATATATTAGAAATTTGGAACTAAAATAAGGAAAAATTAATGCCAGCTATTTCACCATTAACCGCAGTAGTGATGATGGAAAAATTCCCAAAGAATTTGAGAGATGAATTAGAGAAGGAATTAAAGAAGCAGATAATATATAAGTTAAAAGATTGAATGAATATAATGATGAATAAAGATAAAATAAAAAGAGAGATTGCAGGGTACTAAGATGTCTTGGTTTAATTATATTCAGTTAGAGCAGTGGACAAGGAATTGGAAAAGTAATAATAAAGATATTAGAGAATACACTAGATTGGAACAAATGATTAAGCAAAGAGATGGAAAATGAAATATTGAAGGGTACCATACGTGAAATATATAAAATATTGTCAATCTATAAAGACGAAGATGAATATCTTAGAAAAATATGGGAGGAAGAACTAGCACAAAAAATAGATATTTAAGAATGGAGAAAGATTTGGAATCAGCGTCATTTTAAAAATTTATCCATAAGGATAAAAGAGAATTATTATAAATTAGTCTGGAGATGGTACGCAACACCACTAAGGTTAAACCATATAGATAAGAAACACTCAAGGTTATGTTGGAGGGGTTGCCAAGAGATTGGCACATATATTCATATGGTGAAATTGTGAAATGTATAGAAATTTTAGCAAATTGTGCTTAAAGAGATAAAAAAGATAACAGGAATTGACTTACAGATATGTCCGAGTATAACATTATTATCTATATTTGATAAGGTTAATTGAACCCAGGCAATGAAGGATTTAATTATAAATTTATTAACTGCAGCAAGGTTAATTATATCAGGAAAACGGAAAATGCAAGAAGATTTTCAAATAAAGGATTGGTATAAAGAAGCATGGAAAACAGCGATTAATGATAAGCTAACATGTCGAATTAAAGTAAAAAAAGGAATAATGAAAGGGAATGATTTGAAGAAATATGGAAGATATTTGTGGAAAAAGTCCTAAGAAAAGAGGGAGGTGTCACAGCTTCACAAGAAGAATTACAATTTTGGAAAGTAGAGTAAGCTGAAAGATAATTGGCTCGGGGGGTGGGTTTACACTTAGTGTTAGGGCTTACATTTAAGGTTAGGGTTAGTATTAATATGTTTAGTAATAGGATCATATTTAGCAACAGCAATAGGTTAAATATAGTTGAAAAGGGTAGAGCTAAGAATGTAACAAAAATATATAAGCAATACGATACATAACATGTGGCATAAGTATATGACGATAAAGGATTTGAAAAGGAATAATAATGTAAGCTATTTCATTGTGATGTTTTCTTTGTCACTTTTATGGTAATCATGTGGTGTTATGTTTTGTTTTGTTTTCTTCTATAATTAATAAAAAAATTTAAAAAATGAAATATTTCCAGTATTCATCACTTAGAACCTGTGTAGTTGTGACATGTAGGGATCACCTGGCCTAGATAATTATAGTAACTATGTGATAATTACATAACTGTGGAAGACCTCCTTGGTTTATCTTGCCAAATATGAATAGACAGTTATACAAAGGTATCTGTCATCAGAACTCTACCTGACTCTGCCAGTCAAAGTAGACAATACTGGACTAGATCAGGAGTGGGCAAAATAGAGCTTTCCAGCTCTTGCTGGACTAAAATTCACATCTCCTCTAACCACATAGCCAGCAGTGGGGAACCCAGCAGCTTTGAGGGAGCTATTCTTTGTCCCCACCCCTCGGACTAGATGGACCAGTGGTCAGCCTTGGTTTTAAGGTAGTTTATGATTCCAGAGGAAAACTAGAGTTCTTTGAAAGGAATAATTTGGATGCAGCAAATGGGACCTCACAGGCAGGATCAAACAGGGTTATTCCAGTGACAGAATTACTTCTATCAGTGGAACAGTTCCCCCTCCTACTGTATGCTCTCTAAGGGCTGTGAAATTGTGTAAATAATGTTGCTAAATTTGCAGACTGCTTGAGCTTCTAATTTTTTTTAATTTTTATATACAGCATCCTAAATAGCTTGTAACTTTTTTAAACAGTGAATGAATTTCCTGTGCTTAAGGCTGATGGTATCAAGTACATCATGATTTTCAGAAACCAAGTAAGTTGATTATCAGTCTGAATTCTCTGATACGTAGAGGAAATTGGTTCTTAATTTATGTGTGTAAAGGAATTAAAAATATACGTGCATTCATAGGTACTGTTTGCAATGTGGTATGGATAGTTTGGACAATAACATAATTTATTGGGTTCAGATAGGTGTTTCAGGTGGGTGTAACCCGTTTAAAACCTGTAATGGTTTAATAATCTATTAAATTCTACTTGGCTCAAAAAGATAATATGTAATTTCAGTAAACTTCATATAGATATAACTGTACATCTGAAGTATACTGTCGGCATATGCAAGCTAAAGTATTTACATTGGTTGATTTAACAGAATCAGTGACCAAAAGATTGTAATAATACATTACAGCATGCCCTATTCTGGTACAGCCACTGCACACATGAATGTGATGTTGTGCACAGTGTTGTGTCCCATTATAGTCAATGGATGTGATAGGCATGCTGCCATGGGCATGTTGCATTCATTAACTACAGTGGGACACAATACTTGCATTTTTTGTTTTACATAGGGGTTACTGGAATGGAACTCCCACATATACAGTGGGCACACTGTATTCCAGTTTGTTATAACAGATGATTTCATTAAAATATTTTTCATGTAATTCTTGCAAATTGTCTAGTACTGTAGCTTCTAAAACATTTTAACCTATATGTGTATTCTGTAGGTCCCTAAGGAACAACTTCTGGTGTCCATTCCTCTCTTAATAAATCATCTTCAAGCAGAAAGTATTGTAGTTCATACTTATGCAGCCCATGCTCTTGAAAGATTATTTACAATGAAAGGGCCTAACAATTCTACACTGTAAGTTTACATTTCGTTATATATTATTTTTGGCTTATTGTTGCTCTAACTGGGTAACTTTTGATCTGCCTTTTTTCCCCCAGAGAAACGTAGATTGCTGTACTACCTATATTTAAATGCTGTTTCTTTCATTTAAAAAAAAAAAAGCTTTGAGTTGACTTAGCAATTGATTGCACCATAGTTTTAGAGTGACTTAAAAGCATGTTGGCCTTTTCCAGTCCCAGTTTTTATAAAATCAAACATTCTTCTACATTTGTTCTGATGCTGAGTCAGGACTGACACCCCAGGTGGCGGTCTTGATGAGTGAAAAATAGTATGGGAGTTCAGGAGTTCTTTTTTCCTATACAGAATTACAGCTGCAGAGATGGCACCATATGTAGAAATGCTGCTAACAAACCTTTTCAAAGCTCTGACACTTCCAGGTTCATCAGAAAATGAATACATTATGAAAGGTAAGAAGCTATATTTATAAAGAAGATGAATGCTCTAGCACAAAATCCCTTGTTTACTTTGTTCCTTTGGTATCATATTGTTACTTTTAATTGGTCATCTTGGGCACAGTGATGCCATTGCATAACTAATTTGCTTTCCCTCTCAGCTAGCTTAATTTGCTCTTAGTGATACCATCATGAAGTTGAATCTAATGGGTATCTTAATGGTATGTTAGTGAGGAGGCCAGAGAAAGAAGGAGAAAGAATTATTGAAGTAACAATTGGTCAGAACTGGAGAGATCCTCACTATAAGGAATAAACACATAGCAGTGTGTGGGGTGTCCTTCTTTATTTTCTTTCTGAGAAGGCTAACTCCACAGTAAACTCTTTTGACCCTTTTTATAATCTTCTAGTTCCCCCACTAAACAGCTACCGGAGGAGGAAGTTTGTGTTATAGGATGAAGATGGAATGTGTTTACAAATCATAGCTTAGCCCTCAGATTTATGAGGAAAAGGTCTCAAAAACCCTGTGCAACTGGAATACCAACTTTGTAAAACAGGGAAGCTTGGCGTCAGGCCCCTTTCAGTTCTATGATACTGTGATGTAGGGTGAGCAGGAAGAATGCACATAATTCACCATATTTGTTGGCTGGCCTGAGCTTTGACTTCCAGATACTACTGTGTGTGTTGGCATAGACAAGGGCCCTGTACAAAGGCAATGTGCAGAACAATTTTATCTATTGGTCAGTACGAGCTGCTGAGAATCTGAGACACCTTCCAGCAAAAAGTCCATTTGTGAGGATTTCATGCCTATTGAACAAAAAAGTTACTCTTATTGGGAGCTTGTATTCCATTGCTTATAGAAGCAGTGGGAACCCTGCAAGTTACCCATAGAAACCATGCCACTGAATTTCAGCAACAACTCAGAGGAAAGTCTTTTCAAAGTGAGCATTTCCTTATTTTAAATGCTCTGAAGTAATTTGTTACCAAAATTTGATGGCTAACAGGAAGAGCAAAATTGTGCTTTAAGTCATTTTCCCAGTTGCTACTGAATTGCTAGGTGAGGGGCAGGAGCTGCAACCTGTTCGTGAGTATTGAGAGGACAACATTAACTCCTGGACCCAGGAGCACATTCCTGTCTTAATTTTTTTTTTGGCCAATACTACCAGTTAATGGTTTCTGGGAAGAGCTTTTGTTGTTTCAGGGTTGTTCATAGAGTTATTGGGAGGAAGTCCTGGTTCTCCCCTTGTAATAATAGGCCACCATAAATCTTAGTAATAGAACAAATGAACAAACAAATTGTAAGCTGCCTGGGAATTTGTTTTCCGCACAAGAACTAAACAGCTTTACTGTTTATCCACACAAAAGTCTACTCCCGATTATTCAAGCATTCTTAATTCAAGCAATATATGTGTACATGCGCATGGTATGATGTTAGTGCAACCCTTGGTGATCTACCATAATTTACCCAGAGATCTATAGGCCCCTATTATCCTAGTGGCCTTAGTAGTTAGGAAATTATAAGAGTTGTTGTCTAACATACCTGAAGGGCACTGGTTTGAGGAAGGCTGGTCCAGGGTTGTAGATGAACATCCTTAGTCCATAGTACTTGTCAGAAGTAATCCAAAAGGGCTTTTTTAAAAAAAAAAAAAATGACACAAGTTTATCTTTTTGGCCTTTATTATGTTGATCAAGCCAGGTAACTAATCATAACCCTGCCTTGAGGCTCTAGTGCAGGGGTAGGCATCTGAATAGGGAGCAGAAGCCAATTTTTGCCCTTACTGGCTGCACTGATGAGTCACTGCCCTCACAGCATTTCCCAGTTGCCATTTTATGGCAGTTTTTTTGGGGAAAAAGGGTCCTGGGGTGGTTGGGGGTTTGGGAAGGATAGGAAAGTAAAACCACTGCATTTTCAGGTGTTTTTTTTTTTTCATTTTAGGCTGAAAATTGCACAAAAATTATTCTATATATTTAAAAATTGTCATGGTTTTGGGAACTTTGATAGCTGCAGAAGTGGGATTTGATGGTGACTGCAGCCTGTGGGCTGTACTTTCTCTAGACAAACATTATTTTCCATCTTAGAGGTTCCCCAGTTCTCATATTTGTAAAGTGTTATCTTATATCCACATTCAGAACTCAATAAATCAGTTTCTGATCTTGATTGCCTGTTGCAAGATTTAGCATTGTTATGCAGTTTTTAAATGTGAAGTAAAAAACATGACTCAAGTCCTTCCTTCCTTCAGTAATGTAAATCTCTGTATTTCCAGCTATTATGAGAAGCTTTTCTCTGCTTCAAGAAGCTATAATTCCATATATCCCTTCTCTCATCAATCAACTCACACAGAAATTGCTTGCTGTCAGCAAGGTAAAGACAGGGGAGCTCTGTTTACTATTTGTAATACCTGTTAATATTTTTGTGGACCTAATTTAGAAGTTCATTTCTTTCACCTTTTTTTTTACAACATGTCTAGCCATTTAAAATGATGGCTTGGTTGTAGGCTTCCTTCTTATGGATTCAAACTGTAGGAAAGGGAAGAAACAAGCCTGGATTGAAAGATTCATTAAGCTAGTTTATGTATACAAGGCTGTTTTGGGCCAATGTTCTTTGAACAGCAGCCCCTCATGCTGCATGTCCAGAATAAAATAAACTGGACTGGTTGAGTGTTATAAAAGCAGATTGTGAAGTATCTAGAGATATAAAAATCTTAGAAGATTTCAAACCGTTTTAGGATGTGTGAGAGAACATTTCTGTCCTAGAGAATAGACTGACATTATCTGGAAAACTGAAATGCAGGCATTATTTCCTTATCAAACAAAAATTTACTTCACCATTTTAAAAACATTTAAATGCATAATCTAAATTAGCATATAACTTGTACTGTTTGGAATATTTCTGACATGAAATAAAGTGAGTTCAGAGGGATTTATTCCAAGATAAGAGCTTGTAGTTCACTTAGTTTCAGTTGTATACCAGCAAAATTGTGAAAATACTCAGTAGGGAGAGATGCAGACTTTTGGACACTCCAATAGTAAAGCACTTACTCTCTCCTCTTTCTCTCTGACGTCTGAGAAGCACAGGGAAAAAGTCAGTGTGTGTGTGTGTGTGAAGTAGAAACCACAGATTTGAAAATAAACAAACTTAAGAAAAACACAGAAAATAAGAGTACATAAATAAAAGAGTAATAATCTCTCCACTTGTTTAGTGTTGTTTACATTTCCATGTTTTATGTTTATGTGAATGGAACTCAAATTGCTGTTATTACATGCCTTTGAGTTGTTTCTGACTTACGGCAACCCTTTCACAAGGTTTTCTTGGCAAGTTTTGTTCAGAGAGATTTGTCTTTGTTTCCAAGACTGAGAGAGTATGACTAGATGAAGGTCACCTAATGGGTTTCCATGGCCAACCAGGGATTTGAACCCTGATCTCCAGAGTCATAGTTCAATACCAGACCACTGCATCACAATGTCTCATAAATATGAAGCTTTATTTAAAAAAAAACAACAAAATCCTTGCATGCAGTCTTTAATGTCTACTTAAAGTATATATTAAATCCATCAACAAATAGACAGACCACATCCCATGGGTTGCATGTGGTCCCCAGGACTTTAAAATGACATACCTGTCCCCCTGTGTTTTATTTAAGAAGGACCCTTGTACCCTCTAGGGGAAATTTGGCTACATTTTTGCCCATCACCATCAATGGCATAATTTAGGCTCAAGATGATAAGTTGGGTTTGAGGGGTGAGGAGACCAATCACTTAAACTTTTGGGGGCAAGGATCCCTGTTACAGGCCTAAAACCTTTTGTCCATATATGTTAGCATGGGAAAAGGGATTGCAGCACTCAGATCTCTGAAAGTTGTCCACCTCTCTTATCTCAGCATGACAGAAAGTAACTTGATGGTAAGTTGATACTCCTCTCAAGAAACAGTGGGAAGATGAGAGAAGACTGTAGTCAGATACAGGATAAATGTGCAGTTCTTGGCAATTTACAGACTGGGATAGGCATAAGGCAGGACTTAGATATCTGTTGTTCTGTAACACCAACAGTGTTCTCATGGTCTTAGCAATTCTTGTTGCTCTTCATCTTGGTAAAATATCTGTGACTTTGTGCTGTTCTTGTTTTGTTTTTAGAATCCAAGCAAGCCCCACTTTAATCATTATATGTTTGAATCAATTTGCTTGTCAATAAGGATAACTTGCAAAGCAAACCCTAGTGCTATTGGAAGCTTTGAAGATGCTTTGTTTATGGTATTCACAGAGATTCTGCAGAATGATGTGCAAGGTATGAATAAAACATGAATTGATTTATCTGAACTGTAATATTGATAGGCAGACTTGCGCTATGTACAATACCTAGAATTCAAATAGCTGTTATTTATATAACTTCAAAGTCATACCTTTTCACATCATTAATTTTTCATTTTAAATAAAAGGATTTGTACCTGATCCAGGCACACCCTGACATCATCTTCTCATCATGATGTTGTGACATGAAATAAAGTGAGCAAAAAGTGGGGTGGGAAAGCTTAGCTACTTGTGCATTTATTTTTAATTACTGATGTTTTCAGCCTACCCTCAAAATGGCAGGAAACCCCCTCCAGCCCAGCATGTAAATTAGGCTAAGAATTAGTCACTGGCCTAAGATCATTCAGTGAGCTCCGCCAGTCTACAGGAATTCCTTCTGAGATCTCTTTAGTTTAATCTATCTCTCTAACCACTGCACACCATGTGGGCTCTCACCAAAGGGGTAAAGAGGCCTGTGACAGTTATTTTAAACCTCCTTTGTGACAATATTTCACGTTTGAACATGCCCTCCTTGCCACTTCGTAGTCTGTAATGCAACCTCTCTTTTTCAACAGAATTCATTCCATATGTGTTCCAAGTGATGTCCCTGCTTTTGGAGATGCATAAGAATGACATCCCATCATCCTATATGGCATTATTTCCACATCTGCTTCAGCCAATCTTGTGGGAAAGGTCAGGAAACATCCCCCCTCTGGTGAGACTTCTTCAGGCCTACTTGGAGAGAGGTGCCAATACGATAGCCAGTGCTGCAGCTGACAAAATCGTACGTATGACCTGATTGCAGTTCTAGATTTCTAAACATTTGTTTGCTTAAGACAGTGAGATGGAATACCGTTTCCTATTATCAGTGGATGTCAGGATGAACAAAGCTGTTTAACTTTAATTTGAATTTTTTTTTAAGTTATAGTTTGTCAGCGAGTGGCTGCCAAACTTCTATTTCAGTAGTCTCTGTTGCTAACCTAAAATGACTGTACCAGATTGTAGTTCCCGCAGGTACAGTTCAGAGATTTTGTACACATACTTCATTGCAGCAAACTGAACTCATTTTAAGGGAGTGCTGTTCAGCAAATTTCTTTATGTACTGTGAAGGTGGGTCTGCTTTCTTGCCTTCAGTCTTCCTTGGCCTGAGTCTTCTTTTTTCCCTTGCTAAACTGCTGTCAGTAAGTGTGCATGATAGAATAGTCAGTGAGGCTACCTTTGATATGAAGACAGTTTACTCTTCAGCTTTTCTATGCTAAGAGTAATCAGTCTCTCTCTCTAGTGCAGCCTTCCAAATAGTTTCAGAAAAGTTGTTAGCTTTTTGATACTTTATTTTTATGTATATGTTTTTATTATATTTATGCCCTGCCCTGTCAAGACTGGCTTCCAAAGCTGCCTACCATCGCAACCCACAGAAATGTACAATATATATGGTAAATGTGGAAATATTTATGGTGGTCTCTTATAGTTCCTTGCAGCTGATGTCATAGTTGTAGGTTGCAAATTGAATTCACTAGAGGTTATGGAATAAAATGAACTACAAATGGATTCTTAAAAATACCAGTGCATGGAAGCAGCCCAGACTGTGCATTTCATGTTAGATATTTGTCAGTTGAAGGAGAAAACTATTTTGTAAGGGATTGGCAGTTATTGATTGAATATCTGAGAGAAAGTGAGGGTGAAATGATGATTTTGGGATTCTGAACTTCTTGTTTCCATTTTGCTTTGTTTTGATTAAATGAATATATACTGTGATATCATGCAAATGATTTAAAGAACATTATAGATGATTTTAATTTGTTGATATATTATAATATTCTTTTTAATATCTTTATAAATATACACTATATACTATACTATATATGTTTAATTCGGTATTTAAGAGCTTAAAGGTATTGAATTAAGGCTTAGAATTTAGAATGTAATATGTCTGCTAAAAGTATTTTAATTTGCTTAACTTTTATAGTAAAGACTGTAAGTAAATATATAGATAGATATATCTACTAATTTACTATCTTAATTATTTCATGTTATAGAACGTAAGCAACAAATGTTAAATGTAATGTTTTTTTGATTGATTGTACTAGTGCTTTTATAGACCATGATGATAGCGAGGGAAGGAACCACTTTTTAATTATTTATAGTTATATGTTTCTCAGTTTAGGTGGATTACTTTTTACTGAAGATAATTTAGAATGATGTTGATAATTGTTCTGGGGTTTGTTTGTTTGTTTTTTAGTTTGTTTTTGGTGTAGTGTTTTTATATACTCAATTTTAAAAAAAGAAGGTGAAAACTAGTGGTTAAGTCTTCCTTCTTGATTTTTTGAAATTTCATATTGCTTGAAGTCACCAGGTATGCTGATACTTATAAGCACGGTTTAGAACTCCTGAAATAAATAAGACTTCTTCTTACCAGAATTACAGAATGGTGTTTTTGTTTTGTTTTGAAGTATGTATCCTGATAATGCTGGGCACACAGCTATGGGTTACAATTGTTTATCTTATTTTTATCCTATTCCTAGGCAGAGTTAAAGAAATGGAATCCAGGACTCTTTGACTATGCTGCTTTAATAGTCATTAGCATCAGAATTTTGTAATAGTTGATTTTACTGTGACTAACCAATAGATGAGTGTTCTTTATGCATGTCAAATTTTGTTATTTTTATTTTAGCCTGGATTGTTAGGTGTGTTCCAGAAACTTATTGCTTCCAAACTGAATGACCATCAAGGATTCTACCTTCTTAACAGTATTATAGAGCACATGCCCCCGTGAGTATGAACATATCAAATTCAAACAGTTTGCTAGTACTGGTTTGCTTGCTTGGAGATTTCTCATGGCATTCAAAATATACTGAAAGAAACTTAAGATATACTCTTACTGAAATGGTAAACTGGATTGGATAAGTAGGCTCTACTTGTTTCTTTTACATTTCTAGTGAATCCATTGATCAGTACAGGAAGCAAATTTTCATCCTGCTATTTCAAAGACTTCAGAATTCCAAAACAACAAAATATATCAAAAGTAAGCTCTACATTAATGATCTGTGGGAAGAATCTTGGACGTGGATGGCTGAGTATGCTTAGAATCCAAATATCCATTTCTTTATTTTTGGTTTGATTTCAGAGATGGAGGGTTATAATAATGGGATTGGAAGCAAAAGTTGGGATGGGATAAAAGTTGAGCTTTCTTACCTGATAAGTACAAGTGCAGAGCCGGGGAGGAATTGTGAAGAGCCACTATCTGGGTTTAGAGGGTTTGCCAGATGACTTTTGCTGTGGAAAAAAGAAGCAGCAGTAACATTGCTTCTTGACAGCAGTAAAGGTGCCCATGCTCATTCACTGTGTTTAAATAGATGTGCATGAAAGTATGTGTGTCATATTCTGTTAGGTATGTACTTTACAGCTTTTAATTTCTTTTTCTTCTTTTGATAGGTTTCTTAGTCTTTATCAACTTGTACTGTGTAAAATATGGAGCAATTGCACTGCAGGAAATATTTGACAGTATACAACCAAAGTTAGTACCTTTTACTTGATTCCTGGTAACTGCTGTGTCCTCATGGGGCCACTCACAGGGCAGCAGAGCTTGGGGCAGAAAAATATATTTCCCACACAAGCTGATCCCCTTCTGAGAGATTAGTCTTTGTATTAAATATGCTGCAATCATATATGCTCAGGCGTAACTGAAGCTTTGCTTATAAAATTGCTAAATACCAATGTGTGTGTTGTTTAAGATCCTAGCCCAGCAGTGCCCTTCTCCCTATTCCTAGTCACTGAGAATCAAGCCAGGTTCTGTATGTCATGGTTTATCAGTGAAACATTACTTCTGATAAACATTGCAGGTGGAGAGGAAGAAGGCATTGCAGAAATCTTTCATCAACACCAAAACCTCCAGATACAGACTGTTATTGCAATACTTCCTTATTTGCTGGAGCTTTGGTGGCATGCGAGTTGCAGAAATGGATGTCTTGAGAGCCAGTGTAGTGGTTTGAGCATTCGACTATGATCCTGGAGACCAGGGTTCAGTTCCCTGCTTGGCCATGGAAATCCACTGGGTGACCTTGGGTGCATCACACAGTTCCAGAAGGCCCCATGATAGGCAGCCATAAGTTGGAAGCTACTTGAAGGCACACAACAACAATATCTGTCTAATCCAGAACCTATGAGGATTAACCAGATATTGTAGTGGTGAGATCATAACTGGTTACTAGATTCAGTTCTGACTTTACCGCATGTTTCTGTAGATTATGAAAGCTATTTGGGCCACAAAGGAACTGGGAGAATAGAAGCGATATAGCCACCAAATGTATTCTACATGTATTGAGGAAGACCACAGTATTCTTGGCAAAGAAGTAGAAAATGGAAAAAGGATTAATTTCATACTCTTAAATATTTTCTGGGCTTTTTCTTTCCTCCATTAATGTGGTGTGCCCTCCAAATATTTTTCGATTGCAAGAAGCAAAATTCATTTATTAAAACCATTATTGATCCTGCAGGATACTTATGTGGCCACATGGCCTTATCACTTCATTTTCTTACAGATGTTTGTTAGATTGCCAGGAGATTAATTTATTCAAGATCCTGACTCAACTGTGTTAATAAACAGTAAACACCTTAGATAGATAACTGTTATAATAAGATTAATTTGGTTTCTTTTGACACTCAACAGGATGTTTGGAATGGTTTTGGAGAAAATCATAATACCAGAAATACAGAAAGTATCTGGACAAGTAGAAAAGAAAATCTGTGCTGTTGGCATCACAAAAATACTCACAGAATGTCCTCCTATGATGGATACAGAATACACAAAGCTGTGGTAAGTGTAGCTGTTTCTTTGATGACAGTGCTAATCTTTGACAGTATTTCTCAGAATAAAAAAAAAATGCCTGTTCTTTAAATGCATTATTTTTAACATGTCTGTGTTTGAAGCTTAATGCCACCTTTAGTCACTAGGCAGCAGACTTTCCCGACCAACAGGTAGCTGGCAGTTGATACAGGCTGAAGTATGTGTTTAGGGAAAGGATAGTATTCCAAGAGGAATATTTACAAGGCTGCCCTACCCTGTTCTTAGAAAGGCCTCCTCATGGACATGAAGAGATGCCCTTTCATATGGGGTTATGGGGATATACCATAGATGGCAGCGGGTATCATTTCACACAGACCAAATGAGCACAAATTGTTCAACTCCAGCTGTTGTATCAGTTGTCTGAAGGAATTTGTTAACAATATGTATACATAGCTTCACACGTGGAAAGACAGATAAGTATTCTAGCAGAGTATGACAGAACCAAGAGAAGTCTCTTCCTTTGGGTACCTCCAGAAATATAGGCACTTTAGGCAGAAATATAGGCATTATAAACTTTTCTGATTTTCCTAACCTGACTTTACTCTTAAGAGCAATGAGTTATTTGTATGTTTGTCAGTTCTGGCTCTGAGAGCTATAGCTAGCATAATCTTCTGCCAAAGCAATTTAGCAGTATGTCTCCATTTTTAGGACACCTCTTCTTCAGGCTCTTATTGGTCTCTTTGAGTTGCCTGAAGATGATACTCTTCCTGATGAAGAACACTTCATAGATATAGAAGACACACCAGGATACCAGACTGCTTTTTCCCAGCTTGCCTTTGCCGGGAAAAAAGAACACGATCCAGTCGGCCAAATTGTCAACAATCCCAAAATCCTTCTTGCACAGTCCCTCCATAAGTTATCTACTGCATGTCCAGGCAGGGTAAGTTGAATGTGAAGCTGTAAATTATACTGCAGGGATGTGAGTGGAGATGGAAGGAAGAAATTGTCTTTTGTGTCTTAAAGGGAAGTGTTGAGAGTACTGATTTGATGTTCATGTGTATGCACTGTTCTTCCATCCTGGCAGATTTTGCTTAAAAAATGTGTTCTATTGAAATTGGCCATAGTTCCAGATTATGCTGGGAAACGGTCTCTCAGTCTATGATGAGTGATTTCCATAGTTGTGCTTCACTTTAAATTAATCTGGTTCTGATATAATTTAGTAAGTCAGACTCCACTTGGCCACTTGATTTTATCCCATGCACAGCCAACTTCCCTCTCTGGTTATCTCCATCCAAGCTATGCCTAGAACAGCAGAAATTGCTGCTGCCTTCACTTGAGATGGTGTTGCAGCATTCCATCTAGCTTTAGGGAGTTAGGATTGAGGAAGGGTAAAATGTAATTTCACCTGTTTCCCCTAGCATCCATAGTTAACCTTCTGCTTTGACAGCATTACGTTGCCATCATCTTAAGTGCTTAAGACATTTACATGTACACTAGGAATTGTGACTGAAGAAAAGATGCAGTATAGACTGCATCGGGTTTTTGTGATATTCTTGGGATGGCACTGAATACTCTGAAAATGGAAAATGAACAGGTGCAGGAAATATGTTAAGTGGTAAGCCTAAAATGAAGATGTGATAATGGAGGTATATCCCAGGATGAGTGCAAGTTATTCAATGCTGAGGGGAACTAAAATGTTTCATATTATGGTTATTACCAGTTAATTTTGTTACACAACATATTGATAGATACACTGTATATCTTGTGTTTGAAGGTACCCTCAATGCTGAGCACTAGCCTGAATGCAGAAGCTTTGCAGTTTCTTCAGGGATACTTACAAGCTGCAAGTGTAACATTGCTCTGACATTTTGGGTGGCAAAATTTCAACCTTGTGTAAAAGAACACTGATATTGACTGTCTTCTAAACAAAGCTTGGACAGGATGCAATGACTCGCTACTTCAAAAACCCATCACTGAATTATTGCTTGATGCAGAAGCTGAATGATGTTTTGTTCATGTGACCATAGGTAAAGGAACAGGTGACTTTCCCATTCTCAGTTTGTTTTCAAATGGAATAGTAATAGTTCATCATTGGGGATTGATTGGAGTTCCACATCTGCAGTGTTTTGGTAACATTTTAAAATGTATAGAGTACTGGCTGAAAACACATGTTGTCACTAAAAAAATTTTTTTTCAGTTTATTGTCATTTGTATTTCTTTTGTGTCTAAAATTTATCTGAATTGTGAATAAATAAGCTTTTGTTTAAAGTATCTGTCTAGCAATACATGTCTTACTATGGTAGAATAAATTGTAACTGTCTGCAGAAGAAGTCAGTCCCAGCACATCTAGCTTGACTTTCCACCTCAACTTTACTCTGAAAAGGTTTGTGACAAAAGTTAATTTGCAACTTAACAGTAGAAGCACCAAGCTCAGAGAACATTTTTGAAGTTACATAATGGAACTCTACTGTTGAAAGCGAATGGAATTTTTTCCTAAGCTCTACATAGATGTGAGACTACCTTAGAAGTATATGCAAGACATTTTCTGATGCAAGAATAAAACACAAGCATTTTTTACAAAGCTGCAAGAATCAATTCAAACTTTTTCCTGCTTTGAGGCATATCCTGGTTAAATATAGTGCCACAGACACTGATCCAGATGCATTATTAACCAAAGCAAGGGCCGTATAAGGCTTTAAATATATTTTTGTGAACCATTTCTATATTTTGGAACCTTCCATTTTAAACTTCATGCCACTATACAAAATACATTTTGCTCTAAGAATTCATGCTTACTTGAATAAATGTGATGTCTGAACTTGAGTCTCTAGCTCATGGAGATTTTTTTCCCCCAAGCAAATACAACTGGGATCATTTTTGACTGCATTGGTAAATGCCTGGTCTCAGTCATGCCAATATATATGAGGTTTGTCAGTGGCAACTCAAATGTGTGAATTGACTTTAAATGTGAGAATGAGAGTAGCATACTTGATAATCTCACAGAATAGCAAAAATTACATTGATAGAAGTTGGGCTTTAAAAAAAACAACATTGCTGTTTAGACTCAGGTTTCTTTATTTGTATCTGATCATCAAAAAGGAAAGGTTTGACATGTTAACATTTGTGTACCCCTGAATAAAATTAAACAAACTTAGTATCTTGTCCTTGTGGATGAACATTTTATCCTTGTGGATGAATGTATTATCTGACCCTGATAAAATTCCAGTGTACGGAAGGATATGAATATGCCATGGCCAAGGAAGTGTATGTTCATGCAGAATCAGGTATATTCCATAGACACATACTTATGTAGTGCTGCATTTATTCTAAATAATTACCAGCCCTCATTTTTTGCAAATATAACCAATGCTGCATATTTCTCTTAAATAACACTCCTGGTGTTTCAAGTCTGAAACAAGAAAAACCTTGTTTTGAACCCTATAAACCCCAAAAGAAGAACAGTAATTGTTATATCAGAAACAAACTGAAATTAATGTGATGAGAATCTTCTACCCTAATAATAAAATAGTCTGTTGAAGGAACTAGTGATGCCTCATCCATTCCATATCAGTAAGCTTCTGCTCAGGATGACTCTTCGCCCACAAAATGTAGGTAGCAATGGCAGCACTGGCCACCCTATTGAAAGAAAAGCTTCATCATAGCTCTGACACAGTTGTATCCCGAAACTGGTTCACATGGTCCATGTTAACACCTTTGTTAGGAGCGGTAGGTTAGCATATACTGATAGCGATGTCAAGAAGCTTCCACATGTAGATTTTGGTAGGATTCCAGTTATTTTATGCCCTGAATATATGCTGTGCCATTCTATTTGTTTCATTAATTAAGTAGTAGAGAATGTGAGAAGCAGTTCAAAGATTTCTAGCCCTAGCCCTGTTTCTTTCCTTGCATCCATGTTTCGCTGTGGGTATTCCTGCATGATCCCATTGAGTGCTCCCTGCTTCTCAGGACATTACCATTTCCACTTGGATCTTCCAACACAGGATCAGGTAAGGGTGCAGTTATTGCTTTCCCACTTCTGCCCAACCATAGACATGAGAACTCTCTCTTCCTAATGTTCCCGGTGGCATTTCTGAACTGTGCTGCTACTTGATGAATATTCTGAAGGAATATTGTCTTCAGGGTCTGAATAACTTACAGCACTAATAGAATGTCCATGTCTTTACATGTGCAGTCATCACTCTGTAAACTGTTCCACAGCTTCCTGTCCAGTATAGTATATTCTCTGGCTGACAGGAGGATATCTTGTACTTCCAAACTGCAAAACATAAAATGGCTATTCAAGTGTCTCAGGTTGCTACTTCTCCCCCCAGCTCCCATCTTTGCTTCTATTAATGGGAATAGAATTTGCTCATGCACTCTATGAAACAAAGGTAATGTGGGGTGGTATGTCTTGCCTCCATACAGAATGCAACAAAATGTTTTAATATGTTGAATTCTACATTCATTTTAATCTCTGACCACACAGGTAATGAATTACAGGAGATATTGGTTATGTACATAAACACTGTTGATAGAACAGTCATGAGTTTATGCTGTTATGTCTTCTCTCCCGAGGGATTTTCAATACCAACTCTGCTTTGACTGCAAAATAACTGATTAGATATGTTTTCAAGGGGAGCATTTCACTATCTCAGTAAAAATAGGTTGCTTATTCATGTAGGAGATATTTGGGTTTCAGTTGTCCAATTTCTATGTTTTGGCAGGAGAGGGGTTATTCATCTAAGCTCTCTTTCTCCTACCAGTTTTATCTGCGTTATATTTTGACCACAGAATGGCATGGGACACTATTGTGGGGGAGAGCTCTGTTATATTTGCTGGGAAAAGAAATACTCCATTGTGTGCCAAAAAAACCAAACCCAATGCAGGTATTCTTCAGTTAATCAAGTAGATGTACTTTTGGGCATTGCTTCTTTAATAGAAACCTTGGTACCAGAGGAAGAAATAGCATGGAAAGAACAGAGATATATTCAAACACCTCAAAAAAAAAAAGTAGTTCAGTATGTTTCGGCAAACTTTTATTCAAAATTAATAATATGCACACACAGTGAACCAACAAGGTCAGGCAAAAATTGCATAAGTAAAGAAAAACATTTTTAACCTATCACTAAAATGCCTCCTCTTGCCTTATGATTTTCATTTTGGTAGCCAAGCCAAGCTAATCCACTTTCCCCTTCTCTATTTTGCTGTTCATACATGTTCAAGTAAAGAATTCTGAAAGTCACGGCAGCAGCTTACCTTGTCTGTTGTAGGAAAGATACACATGGGTAAAATCCCACTCTTTCCCACCTGAAGCTTGAGTGCATTGTTTACTGCAGACAAGTTGCTGCAAATCAACATTGAAAGTCTGCTTCTCCAGTCCTCTGTCACTATCCTCCCAATGTTGATGCTGCTAAAATTTTTAGCTGGACAGAGGAAGAGGGGAGCTGGGTGACCCTAAAAAGAAACTTCTTTGTGAGAGGCTTTGTCAGCTGAGATATGTCTGTACATTGCAAATGGCAACAACTTGGGCACATTGGTTACAAATCTATTAGTGACATGTCATAACACGTACTTTGTAGATCTAGTTTTGTGCAATTCTACAACAAAAAGTATAATCTGATGGATGAGGGTTAAAATTCTAATTCTTTCCAACAATACACAACATTCTCTTTTTAAAATGTTGCTTTTCATCACCCTCAATATCAGTTTGTAAAGATGTGTAATTGGAAAATGCATTTTTTTTATCTTGTCCACTCATCAAATAGATCGGTCTCATAAACAGACTTTATACATGCCTAAACTTCTGGCCAAATGTTGTTACCTAAACAAAATATACAAGGACAAAACTAGTGCCACATTCAAAACCTGTTTTAAATGTGGCACTGGTTATATATTTAAAATCTCTTTTAAAGGACAAAAACAGGCATACTAAATGGAAGAAACAGTAGCTGTCCCCATGTAGAGAAAGCTTGAAGAGAAACTGACTAGTAGCCCTGTCACTTTTCTTGGTACTGAATATTCTAGTGAAATTCAAGGACTAAATAGTAACTAACAACAGAGTGGTATATAAGCAAGTGGGCCTTCAAACAGCTCTCTGATTGACCCATGCTTCCTTTTATATCATATACAAGAATAATTCATGCTTAGATAGTGATCCACATTTAACACTGAGTGCACTTGGAGGGTGGAGGAGAACAGAGCCACAAATAGATAAACATCTGTCGTACTGCATATTTGTTTCTCTGTATTAATGCCTCATTTAAAATGAGTGTAGGCCTTCACTGGGAACTGTCTGCTTATATTGTGAACACAAATGGTATATGCTGCATGGGTAGGATGTGTAGGTTTTGTTATTTAGGACCTTGCTACTGAATTTCCTATAGAGAAAGGTGAAGAACCTGTGAAGAACATAAAAGCCTAATTCACAACTACAAACGCTGTAACATCACTGCACAAATAATGCAGATACAACCTAGATCTTTTCAGGATTTTTTTCCCTGGAACCTGTTTTCTGTAAAGTTTCAAAATCTTACTGAGCTACAAGATAGCTGTTAATAGAATAAATCAGTATCTTGTCATCTGTTAAAGAAAAAAAAGAACACACACACACACTTCAGTATAACATTGCACTTCTGACCATAAAGCCTCTGCCATTTTTCATTAACTCATAACTGAGTTTGCATGACTCAACTTTGTCAATCCACCTTGGGAGCGGGGACTTCTCTGACTGCGATTAAACCTCTTACTTAGTGTGGCTCAAAACTGAGCAGAGCTGGAGTACAGAGACTAATCTCCCAAGCTGCTATTACACAGATATAGTAGTTTGATAGCCCTTGAATTGTCACAGCTCTAAGCTATATACTGCTGGAATGTAGTTTGGTGAGATACTTAAAATCCTCTGCTACAGATACTGCAATCCTCTGAAGTATAGAACTAGAGCACTCTACAGCAGAATTTTAAGTACCTTACCAAATTACAGATACCAGATTTTTTAAAAAGATATTTTATTAGTAGTTTCTAAAAACACTAAAATTCTATAAATACATAGAACAAAATAAAAAACAACATGAAGAAAACATGAGACATAAGAATTAGAAATTAAAAAGCAAAAAAAAAAAGGGGTCAACTTCCTTTCAACAGAGTAAGCAATGAAATTTATTGAAGCCTCAAAGATGGGACAAATCCAGAATTTTCCGAATTCAAATCCAGATCTGAATCCCTGGAAGTTTCTGCAAGTCCAGAAATCTTGAATCTTTCATATCCTTTTTTTAAAAAGGGTTTAAAAAAGGCAAGGGAAAGAAGGATAATCTTGGGCAAGACAAACTCTCTCAGCCTTAGCAAAAGTCTAGGCAAAGGCAAACCTCCCTCTGAAGAAATCTGGCCAGGACAATTGCCATAGTTTTGCCTCAGGATTTCCCCAGATTGAAAATGACATGAAGGCCCTTTCTACACAGGCAGGAAAATGTGGATTAATTCCACATTTTCCTGCCTGTATAAACAGGGCCACATACTACAGTAGAGAGATAATCCAGGTCAAAACTGGATTTTCCTTGCATAGCTCCTTATGACATCCTAGAGTTTGCAGTCTGATGATGCACCAGCACACTTTGGCAAAGAAGGCTGCGACACCTTGTAAAACAACAAACTCCAGAATTGTGTGTGAAAGAGGTTTCCAAGGGAGCTATGCAAAGGAAACTTTCAGCTGTCCTTGAAATCTCAAGCCTGTACTTTCCAGTCAAGTGCTGAACTTAAATATTAAATGTTTAATTTAAATATATTAGAATACAACCCCAGATGTAATTTCTGAAGTTGTTAGCAAAGACCATTATTACTCCAAGGGAAAAACTCACCTACTTGCCATCTCCCCTTGTGTGTCTGGTCTCCCAGGTTTTCAGGTGTCCTG
Source organism: Ctenosaura bakeri (assembly GCA_948474755.1). Lineage (NCBI taxonomy): Eukaryota > Metazoa > Chordata > Lepidosauria > Squamata > Iguanidae > Ctenosaura > Ctenosaura bakeri. Next base: position 273,284 of record CAOLHI010001995.1, on the reverse strand, counting down.
GTCTCCAGCAAACTGTTTGGTTGGTGGATTCGAAAGATTCCGTTTGCCTATTTTGGCACAGGGATTTGGATTCGCAAATCTCGAATCCTTGCCCAGGATTCGAGGATCTGGTTGGCCCATCCCTAGATAATATCCAATAGTTCTCTTCTTCCCTTTCCCCAGTTCATGCTTTCTAAAAATTAAAAATAAACTTTCTCCTGCCAAAGATTAACATATTTACCATAGTATATCAATATTACTTTCTATTACATTCCATTGCGTATAAAAGGTAAATGGCATTGCATTTCTAGTCTCCATACTAAAGGCTACTTGCTGATTTGATTACTTAATATTTTCACTACTTACACTTGTAGATCTGTTAAATGTTATATAACACCACGAAACCCAAATTTCTATACCACTTTACATTATAAAATCCTTTACATCATTTACTAACCAAATCCAGTTTTCATTGTCTTATATCTATAGCCATTTCATAGACTAGTTTCAACGAAATCTATTTTATTTTGAATTTATCACCCCTCTTCCCTTGTAGCCATGAACTTCTCCCCTCCAGCCCCATCTTCTCAGACACCTTTCCTTACCCTTTAATAGTATTTCCAGTGCCTTCCTGCTTGGTATTCTAGGAAAATTGTCCTGAAACAGAACACTTGTTTTTTCATTTTTCTTTCACCCCTTTCAGTCATACAGGCTAAATAAATTTTGTTCAACCATCAATGCAATTTGGTTACAGATCAACTTCAGATTAGCCTTCCCTTTCTTCCCTCCTTGAGCTATAATCTCCATTTCACAAACCACAACACCTTGGCCATTCATCTCCCCCAGTTCAGGAGCTATCCCTCCATCAGCTCAACTTGAATTTGTCTTTTCACATTGTTTCCACTTCCATCACTTCAGTATTGCTAACTTCTATATCCCTCTCCAACATTTCTTGCTGGATTTTGTTGATCACATTCCCCAGGGCCTCTATCATATTCCCCTTCAAATTTAGGAGTTCCATTTCTCTCAAAGAATGTAACTCCTCCATCATACATTGTAAAATCCTGAGAAAGTTCCTAAGAAGATTCCACCTTTTATTCAATCCAGCAGTTTCAGAGTTAACAAGCCACCTCTCTTCTAGCCAAAAGCTGCCAGCAAGTCAGTCCTATCAACATCAAATAGATAACATCTGTACTTTCTCACACTATCATTTCTCCTTGTCCAGTTCAGTCTTATAAATGACATTCAGTCTATCCAAAAAATATATCCACTTAGATCCTTAATTACAGTATTCTCTTTTAAACACACCAGCCCCCAACCTTCTAATTCATTTATCTCAATCTAATGGGGTGAACACATCTACTCAGCACTTGATTGCTAAAAGAAGACAGCTGGAGAGACTCAGTTGTTCCATTTCAGTCTGAATAATTTTTCACTTTTGTAATTCCAAAGGTTTAAGAGTTTCCTTTATGGAAGCAGGTTGCCAGTATGAGGTCATCAGATCCAAACTGTTGCATTTCATGAAAAGGACAAAGGATTCCACTCCCTTGGTTCTTCCCACTCATAACACATTTACTCAAAAGTAAATGCAAGTAATGGGAATTCCAAACCCTGATGTGTGACCCCCAGTCCTCATGTAATGCAGGGGGAGTTTCTTCAGCCACAGATCCCTCTAGCCAGCACTTTTGCAGTGAAAGCTTTCCTTGCTACAGCCTGGAGTCTCTACCCACTGCCAAAAATCAAACCAGATCCCAGAATTCTAAAAGATGGAGGCATGACAAAGTGGTATCAAACTGCTGTTAGCTATGTACTATAGATAAACTGTGATGTTCAGGGTTTTAATTCACATGAAGAAAGTAACATAGGAGCTTTTTCCTACAGGCAATTACTTTCCTCTGGTGGAAAGTGATGAAAATAGGGATGGGAGGGGGAGGCTAGTAGATTTGTGCCTGCTTCCTTTTATTGCATGTAGATCATATGTTTTAAAATGCCTGCATGTGGCAATATTATATTGAGGTTTTCCTGGTGGTCTTTTTTTCATGCTGCCTTGAATCTTAACACTGTCACTTCATCTTTTGTCATAATCACAAATTGCAAACATCATATGCACTTAGTTCCTGCAATCTAACTTCAAAAAAATACACTGTCCAGAGGTTAATGTAAAACAGACAAGACTTCTTGGCCTCCATCTTTCCCATTAAGTTTGAAAGACACTGAATCCTTTTTTGCAAATAGCTCACAAGTGTGCACCACTTTGCACCACAGTTTCCATTTTGGCCAAGCTGTGCAAGTGTACCTTTCAGCCAATCATCTATTTGATACATATTCTCATATATGATTTTTAACACCTTTGCCTGATGAAAACTTCCATGAAGTATTTTGTGCATTTTTGATTGGCCCAATAAAAGTATCACTATTTTGTGGATTTTGGATGTTGTTGTACTTTGCTGTACGGCCAACATGGCTACCCAGGGTATGTTATCTGACACATAGACTCAGATGCTTGATGTGTTACATTATAAAATATATCATAAAATATTTCTAGAAACAGTTTCTAATGAAAACATAGTATGGACCATTTCATCAAACTAGACAGATAACAGAACATTTTTGAAACTTTTTTAAAAGGAGAGAAGAAATGCAAAATTACCACATTTTAAGTTAATGGTGGAAACTCTATTCCTCCACCCCTGGTTTTTTATTGTTATTATTATTGTCGTAGTTACCTGCAACTGCCATCAGCCCTACCCTGCATAGCCAGTGGTGACAGCTAGGGAAACTGCTGTTTTAAAATGTTCAGAGGGCCACAGATGCTTATTATGTCTTATCTTTGGGCAGGCTCATGGATGATGGGATTTGGGAACCTAACAATATATGCCAACGTTAGATGCCCCAGACATGCTTTGAAGGGTTATAGTGCTGGACTGTAAAGTGCTCTGAAGATCTGATAGCATTGCTGCAAGCAACGCAGTATGTTAGTGATAAGTAAAAGCATCTGAATAGCTATCAAGGTGTCAGTTTCTTAACAGCCTGACAGTGATTTATGAGAGCATTTCAAAACTCTCATTAAGTTTTTTTTTAACTTCAAAAAACCCAAGCTCCTACAAATTTAATTAAATGTGAAACACCACCATTTTAATAATTATCTGTGTGCCTTATCTGCGTGTGTGTAATATATATATAAAATTAAATGCCTTTGGGTAGGCTGAACTACTCCCCCTGCCAAAATGCTCTAAATTCCACTGAACGCTTACAATTGAGTTCCGAGTAAATGTGCCTAAGATCACGCAGCAGGAGAAGGATAGGCATATAGCACTAAAAAACGCTTTTGGTTTGAGGCTACATCTTGAAAGCGAAACTTGCAGGGGAGATTTTGCTTCAGTATCTTACACTTTGTTGTTGTGTGTCTTCCAGTCATTTCCAATTTATGGTGACCCTGACCAGGGGGCTTTGTTGGCAAGACTTGCTGGGGTGGGGGCTGCCCACTGCTTTCCTCAGGAGCTAAGAGAGTGTGACTTGCCCAAGTCTACCCAGAGGGTTTCAGTGGCCAAGCAGGCATTTTTGAACCTCGGTCTCCAGAGTTGTAGTCAAACACTCAAACCACTGCATCACACTGGCTCTCACCTACCATAAGAGGGAGAAAGAAAATCTCAATCAAAGGTATCTTCAGGCCAGTCCACACCCTTTTATAACTCTCTACAGTCATAGGTCGTTGGGTTTGAGTGTTATGGCCTTGTTATGGCAAACGGTGAAAGTAACTTTTTTTTTATTTATTATTTATTTGTATCCCGCCTCTCCATATGGATCGAGGCGGCGAACAACTTACAAATAGCATATATTTCTACACATGCCCCCAACAAGCTGGGTACTCATTTTACCGACCTGCGGAAGGATGGAAGGCTGAGTCAACCTTGGAGGCGGGCAGGATTGAACTCACAACCTTGTGGCTTGCAGTGCTGGCATTTAACCACTGCGCCACCAGGGCTTACTCTGCCACTTCCCATCCAATCTTCTCTCTTCTGGCCGGCATTTAGGCTTCAAATTTGACCCCTCCAGGTGCGATTTTAGGAAGAGGTTTGAGGGAGCTGGAGTATCTCCTATGTCCTTATAGTTAATCCATGGAATTAAGGGGGGGGAGTAAGTAGCTGCAGGGCAAATGGGTCCCCGTTCTAGAATGCAACCAAATAAAGGGATGATTGTTTCATATCTCAAATGAAGCAGTTTGGTGGTGGCTGTTTTTTCCTTCTCGTATCAGATTTAAAGATTATCACTACATTCTTCAGGTCCAAAGGTTACCCCTTCAACTCAAATCTCCCGCAAGATAAGTTAATGGCACCACGCCCCCTTCGGATCTTTTTTACCTGCTTGCGACTGGAGAAAATGTTGGTTAAAATGCCGTTGTCCTCCATTGTGGCCGGAGTTTGGCCACGTTACTTTTTTGGACCACAACACCCCGTCTGGTTGGCGTCGTGAGCTCTCCTGGGCATGTCTAGAGTACAAAAGCACACTGCTAGTATCCCCAGGCAAGGAAAACCGCCATGCGGATACACTGCGCCTAGGCTAAACTATTTATTTGAGCAAAGCAGGATGCACGATAAAGCAGTGCGCTTTAGACAGCAAGTTTTGAAGCTGTTCAAATGCGAAGCAAAACACAGGCCATTTCCGCACGAGCCTGTTATAGCGCGATGATTCCACTTTCAACCTCCTCTGGAATCCTGGGGTTTGCAGTTTCGGGAGGGGCCGGCCGGAGGAGGTTCCAGAGGAGGTTGAAAGTGGAATCATCGCGCTATAACAGGCTCGTGCGGAAATGGCCACTGTTATAGCACTATCGTTTCACTTTCAACATCCATTTTCAACATCCATGTCTCTTTAAGCAGCCTCTCCTCCCACCTCCTGCTCGGTACTTAGTAGCTTCCACCGTTATGTACCTTAACAGCTCCCCCACGAACCCCTCCTTCCTCACCGGCAACAGTAACGCCATTCTGAACAGCTCCGTACCGGGAGATGTAAACCCCGCCCGGTAGGGCTAATCTTCGTCTTCTTCCTCCTCCTCCTCCCACAAGGCACTCTGGGAATTGTAGTAATCCGTGCCGCGCGTGGCAAAAGACGTGGAGGCCAAAAGAAGCCCGAAGGAGATGATGCGGTCACATCCGGGAAGGGCACCACAGCATGCTGGGAAATGTAGTACTTTCGCCACAGCGGCGTGCTAAGGAACCCGTGGCCTCGACAGGACTCAGGAGACATGACCGCCCTGGCCGAACCCAAGCATGGGCGTAACGGGAGCGGCACAGTCCTCGCGGAGAGAAAGAGCAAGGCTCTGCCGTAGCGCACCGGAGCGAGCGAGCGGCTCGTGTTCGTAGAGCTGGCCGCCGCTATAAATAGCGGCAAAGCGCTCTCCTCGGCCCCGCCCCTCCCGCCGGCGTGTTGGCGTCACTTCCTCCCCGGCCGGAGCTGGCCCCGCTCTCATTCTCTTTAGTGTTTGCCCTGTGTCTGCCGCCGCCGCGACTCGCTCGCCTCCCCCCTCCTGCCCTGGACCCCCCTCCTTTCCTGGGAGCCACCAATGGACTGAGCCGCCCGCCCGCCCGCCGCCGCCCAGAGGAGCCGGCCCGGGAGCCGCAGCCCAGCGGAAACACCAGGTGAGGGGAGGCGGCGCGGGAGAGGGAAGGGCGGCAGGGGCCGCCTCGGCGCCCCCTCCCCCCCCCTCCCAGTCCTTCCCGCTCCCGCCACGCTCCGGGCGGGCTCCGGGCGTGGGAGGAGGCCTCGGCCGGGCCTGGGCCCAGGAGGCTGCCGGGGCCTAGCGGGGCGGCGGGCCGGCTCCTCTGGGGCAGCGCGGAGGGAGAAGGCTCGCCCGCTCTCCGCTCCTCTCCTCTCGAGGCGGCGCGGATTGGAGGCCGGCCGGTGGGGGCGCCCGACCGCCGGGGGAGGCCTCCCCCTTCCCCCCGTCAGTCAGGGAACGGGGTTCCCCTTCCAGCCGGCTTGAAATCCCTCCCCTTCCCTCCCCGCTGCCGGCTTCTCCGCCTCTCTCGTCACCCCCGGGTTCCCTCTGGGGTTCCAGCCCGGCCTCGGTCGCTCCCGACGGGCGCCCCGCCGGTTCCCCTCCGCCTCGCGTGTTGTGGGCTTCCCAGAGACGGCTGTGGGCGGCCGCTGTGGGGGGAACCGGAACGAAGGGCTCAGATAGGCCGCTCGTGTGATCCGTGCTTGTGGCGGTGCGTCTGTCACGCCGCGTAGCCTCTCCTCGCACGCAGAAGAGCAGAAGGGAGGGCGTAAGAGTAGGGCCGCTTCCGCACTCGGCGGTTATAGCGCGATGGTTCCACTTTCGACGTCCTCTGGAATCCTGGGGTTTGGCCCCTTTGGCCCTTCCCCCAGGATTCCATAGGATGTCGAAAGTGGAACAATAGCACCATAACAGTTGGGTATGGAAATGAGAGCAGGATGAGGATTAAATCTGTGGTTAGGAAGAGCATAGGAGGGGATTCTAAGTACCTTACGGCACTACAAGTCCCAGGATCCTTAAGCACAGAGACGTGATACTTAAAGTGGCGTCAAACTGATATAACTTTGTAGGATAGTTGGACCTCTGGCTGGCAGCCATCACAACATCTTGTAGCAGCATATCCTCATTTAACTGTGTATTGTATGAAGAAATACTTCCTTTCATACATCTACACTGCCATTTCTGCTCTACACTGTTATAGTGCTATTATTCCACTTTCAACATCCTGTGGGATTCTGGGATTTGTAGTTTACTGAGGCCAAAGAGCTCTCTGGCTGAAAATTCTAAATGCCCCTCCTTAAACTTCAAACCCCAGGATTCCGTAGGATGTCGAAAGTGGAACAATAGCACTATAACAGTTGGGTATGGAAATGGCCTAGGAAAGGATTTGTGGTAACTACCCCAGTGGGCAGAATGCAGGCCATTTCCACACTAGCCTGTTATAGCGCGATGATTCCACTTTCGACATTTTCTGGAATCCTGGGGTTTGGCCCCTTTGGCCCTTCCCTCAACTGCAAAACCCCAGGATTCCATAGGATGTCAAAAGTGGAACAATAGCACTATAACATGCCAGTGCAGAAATGGCCAGTCTATAGAGAGACAGGATGGTGTAGTGATCTGAATGTTGGACTATGACTCTGAAGACTAGGGCCATTTCCGTATAGCCTGTTGTAGCGCGATGATTCCACTTTCAACATCCTCTGGAATCCTGGGGTTTGCAGTTTCGGGAGGGGCCTGAAACTGCAAACCCCAGGATTCCATAGGAGGTCGAAAGTGGAATAATAGCGCTATAACAGTCTAGTGCGGAAATGGCCATGGTTGGGTGCTTACAGGTTCCACTTTGGCGGACTCCACTTAAATGCTGCTTGCTCCCAAGTGAAATCCCCTTGGAACTAGCAGAGAAGTACGTTCGACTACAGCTTTCATAATCTCCCAACCAGCAGGGCTACTGGCCACTCTGGTGAGAGGAATCTGGGGGTGTCTGGAAGGTTAATGTGTGCCTGTTAGGTGTTTTTCTAGCGAAGGCAGCTGGAAGGGCACAATGTCGTTCACTACACAGCTGCTGTAACGTGTTTTGTCTGTCTAGTCTCCTGAAGTTCCTGCCCCGTGGGAAAGCGCTAAGCCTGAGAACCAAACATGTAATGTATCCCATGATGTGTATGTAAGGGAATGGTCTACTGGTTAAAAGCTTACCTCGTGGTCATTCTGCTCTCTCTCTCTCTTGCTGTCATGTTTTTACATACTATGGCCATTTCCGCACTAGCCTGTTATAGCGCGATGATTCCACTTTTGACATCCTCTGGAATCCTGGGGTTTGCAGTTTCGGGAGGGGCCGGCTGGCCCCTCCCGAAACTGCAAACCCCAGGATTCCAGAGGATGTTGAAAGTGGAATCATCGCGCTATAACAGGCTAGTGCGGAAATGGCCGCAGTTATTAAGCCCAACTAGAGTAGGATATATTTCAGAGGAAGGAACTGGCAAGACCAGTTAGGAGGTCTCCGTAAGTCAGTGGGTGACTTAAAGGCATGCACACAGACTGACAAATACACACACAGAGTACAGATCCATTGAACTGATGGAAATGTCTGTGTATCAGCACTTAAGCAAGTTCCATGGACTTAATGAGTGTTCTGTGGTAGGGGTTTATAATGGGGCTGAGGCTTGTGTTGTTGATGAACAGTGTGAACTACTTTAGGTACAGTACCTGACTGTGTAAAACTCCTAGCTTGTCTTTTCTGATCAGTTGTTATGGTGCGGCCTATTTAAATGTTATTACTGATGATCAGTGTGTTCTTAGTATGTGCAGGCATTTGCCAGATTTCCTGATGTTTTGATAATACCTGTACTAGTCAGATACTAATATCTCCCTGACTTAAGCTGACAGTTTCAACACTGCTGGCATGGATTTTCTCTCCCCCCATTGAAATAGAATATAAGAATATGTTAGAACTGAAATACATTCTGTCTGCCTAATCACATATTCTCATTTTAAGGCTTCTAACTCAGATTTGCTTTCTCCAGGATGATTATAGAATAATAACTGGCAAGTTTCACTTAGTTAGAAGAAGGCCTTTTGTGTTTTCACTTACGCACACAGAGCTTTCATCTCATAATGGAGTAACGAATGACTTAATGGCTCTAATGGCTTAATTTTTTTTCCACTGTCCATGCCCACAAAACTAATTGGTCTCATACCATTTAATTTTAGCAATATAAATAAGCCTTTGTGTAATGTGTAACTTCTTTCTTTGCAGTCTGGAACCAGAATTACTTTAGAAACTTAAATAGTTCTGTATATACATCTTTTGCTTTAGGTTTGGCAGTGTGAATGTTAGTTGATTCTGAGCTTAGTCATGCTTAGAACTGTTGTTGTGGGCCTTCAAGTCATTTTTCACTTGGCAATCTATGGCAAGTCAGAGTTTTCTTGACAAGATTTGTTCAAAGGGGATTTGCTGTTGTCTTCCTCTGAGGCTGAGAGGTTGTGACTTGTCCAAGGTCACCCAGTGGGTTCCCATGACTGAATAGGGATTCGAACCCTGGTATCTCAGTATCCTAAGTCCAACACTCAAACCAGCACATCCTGCTGGCTCTACCTATGCTTAAAATATTGGTGGTGTTGTGTGCCTTTAAGTCTTTTCCCACCTATGATTACATGGGATTTTCTGGGGCTAAGACTGTGTGACTGCCCAAGATCACCCAGTGGGTTCCGATGGCTGAGTGGAGACTTGAATCCTGGTCTCCAGGGGTATAGACCAGTGCTCAAGTTACTACACCATGCTGGCTCTCATGTTTAGAATAAATAGATCCATTGAAATCAAAGATCCTACATTAAGCCTGATTAACTTCAGAACTAAGACTCATCCAGTCCTTTACACACAAATTTTCATGCAACAAATTCCAGAAGTTATTGTTTGTCTGCAGTTGAAGTGGAAAGTTGAGACTATTTTACTATCACACTTTACTATCACACAAATATTGTGTAATAATTAAGTTACTCTCCTAATTTCCTGATAGTTGAAATTTTGTGTAGTGTTAGTTTTAAGCATCTCTCCTATCCTGGTAAATTAGTTGCAACACACTGTCCAGTGAACAGGTGAGAAGCTAAGAAGCTATAGATATCAGTATCTATGTAGCACAGATGCAACCAAATATTGTGTTAAACTAACTGGTAGTCAAGAAACCAATATATGCTATATTTAAACAGTCGCTGTCGCTGTCCTGAGTGACTCTGTATTTCTAAAAAAAAGCTATACGGCACAATGCAAACAAATGCAGAACTTAGGCTTTGAACATTTAATAAGTATATCATAATTCTTTGTCTGACTGATCACTACTGATTACTCTCATTTGATATAGTTATCTGTTACATATTAAAACTTTTAAACCCCCAAATGCTTATTGTACTCTGGCAGGGTGTAGATCTTATAAACCTTTGCAATAATTTTTTAAAACAGTAATCAAATTCTTGCATTTAGCAATGGCTTTGCATTCATAAATTTAATATTACAGATGTCAGCTCTACTGGAGCTTATTCTGTGCCTTGTTGTCAGACATTCATATCTGATAAGATGTTGTTTTGTCAGACTAAATCTGCAGTTGTAAGCATGTTTATTGAAGAGTGAGTTCTATTGAACTTGCTGGGGCTTATAAGTAAAGGCACATAAATTGGGCTGTAAAAGAGCCAAGTACTGTAGTGGTTTGAGCATTGGACTATAACTCTAGAGACCAGGGTTCAAATCTCCACCTGGCCATGGAAACCCATTGACTGATCTTGGGCAAATCACATTCTCTCAGCCTCAGAGGAAGGCAAAGCCAAACCTCCTCAGAACAAATATTGCCAGGAAAACCCTGTGGTAGGTTTGCCATATGTCCGAAATGACTTTAAGACACATAACAATAACAAAATAACTTTGTCTTCGCAAAAGGAAGTGGAGGAAGTAGTTTCTAACTAGGTTTACACTGTTACAACAATGTGAAGTCATGGCATGTGGGTCAACGTAATACATAATACCCAATGTACTGTACTAACATGAACAGATGTAATGAACATGTCACCAGGAACATCTTTAAGGATAGGCTAAGTACAAACACACTCCTGAGTGTGAATAGATAATTGAAAACCATTACATTTGGAATGGTAATATTCTGTTTGTGATGAATTTTCATGCATGCAGATCACTACATGGAGATGTAGTCAGCCTGTGGCACTCCTGGCAAAGCAAAAATTACACTTCTTTTTTAGTGTAACCACTAAAACAATGTTTTAATGTGTCATTTAAGCTGGTTGTCCCCTTCACACTTTAGGGCTTGATCTTGATATACATTTTGTGACAGGTTTTGGAGCAGCAAGCAAAGAACCCTTGTTCAGATGACACCCTAAGCCATTCCTGGTTTGTTCTGTTGTCATGCAAGCGGGGAAAAGCAAAGCAGAGTCAGATGAGCTACAGATCAGCACATAGTACTTCTTGATAAGCCAAAGCGCTAGAATTTTGACTTATTGTTGCTTATGAACACTTTCAATGTGTGAACTATTTGTAAAGTGTTGATTAATGTTATGGTAGTTTTCAGGAATATGCAAAGATGTCTATAAATCATTGATTATATTTATATCCCATCATTCTGCTGAGTATTGTGTTCAAGCCAGCTAATAATAAAATACATATGAAACAAAAACCTCAGTTGAAACATTATAAAGAAAAGAAAAGCAATAAAAAGGAGCAGTAACTAACCAGATGAACACATCGTCAACCAAAAAGCATCTTAAATGCCTCAAACCTGTTTGAATAAAAATGTCTTCGTTGATAGAAAGATAACAAGGAAGGAGCCAAACTATCCTTCCTTGGCAGGGAGTTCCAGAGCTTGGAAGCAGCTACTGAGAAGGCATTCTCTTGTGTCCCCAGCAAACATTTCTTTAAGGAAGACTTTGAATTATGCTTGGAAACAGATGGGTAACTGGTGAAACTATTGCAGGGGTTTTGGGTTTGTTATTCTGGTCTACCTTTAGGTCTGAATGCTTTGCTAAGGCAAACTCATGTAGCATGTGTTGTAATAACCTAAACAGATGTAGTGAACATGTCACCAACAACATCTTTAAGGGCAGACTAAATGCAAACAACACTTCTGAGTGTCTAGATTCAAGGGCTGAGTCTAGTGGTACTGAGTCTAGTGATCTGGACCTGTATTTTCAAAGGGAGTGTAATCCCATTTGGCACAGAATGAATCTCTGCTCCCTAAGCAGCAGTGACTACATGAACCATGTCTGCCCCTACTGTATTAGTTTTTCTGCTCTTCTGCTACATGGCAAAGCTATGAGTAAATTTTGATGTAAGAAATAGAGTCATGGAGGAGCAAAAAGTGAAGTTCGACTGTATTATGGGATATCTCTGCTTAAAGCGAATATGGTGGAATTAGCAAAAAAACTGTTTCATCATGAACACTTTCTTTTCTGTGTACAGTACATATGGCATCTACATCACCAAATTTGTGACAATTCATGACCATATAGGTTGTGTGTGTGATACTTCATTTCAGTCATCCTTCAGTTGTTGAAACCCTTGTCTCAGCTTTAAACCCAGCCTAAAATATGGGGCTTCTTTCTTTCTTCCTGGAATAAGTTGATCTTTTTTTGTTTGTTTTAGCTTTCCACACATTGGTTTGTTGTCTTAACAGTTGGTACTACTGGCAAGGCATACCTTTAGGCATTACAGCCTACCTATTGGTTTGAATCTGTCTTGGATGATCTTATTTCATATTTATTTTGTTGTAGACCTTGTCCAGGTTAAGCTGCTAGTAATTCCTTGTTGTTGTTTTTAAATGATGCTCTTAGCATTGTGACATAATATTGGCGGCCTTAGTGTAGCAAGAGTTTTTTTTTTCCTTTCTGCTTACACTGGTAACAACAGTGCTGATATAACAAAAGAAACATTGCTACAGGTGACTTCATGATCAACAGTCAATATTGAATTTGGCAGTGTCTTTTAAAATATACTTATGTTGCTATAATAGCAATTTGCAGACTAAATTCTTCCCCTTTCAAGTGTTGTTATCATTCTGCAAGTGAACACAAGCTAGAGGGATTAGACTGGAGTATAACATGTAAATAAATTTAGTTCTTCCATTTCTATCAACCACAGAATGCAGTCGATCAGGACATTCTCAAGCACATGTCCTGCAGAGATGAATGGGAACTGAGCAAAAAGTGCTGGTAGCATTCAGATAAATGCACATTTAACTTCGTAAAGGATGCCCATATTAGCCTGTTGCAACAGAAACAGGTTTGTAACACATTGACAGTTCTATTGTGGCATTAACGTTGTAAATGATTTTTGTGGGCATGTATCTGATGGAGGTGACTGAGGACAGTGTGTAATTGGTCTCTTAAGATTTATCAAAACTTAAAACCTCCCAGTAAGTATCCGTCTTGTGAGAAAAGCACATAGGCTTTGTCCCCAAGATCCCCCCACAAAAGGAGGTGAGTGAAAACTAATTTTCCTATACTATATTTGCCAGTTTCCAAAGCTCCTCAGAAGTGTTCCTTGGCAACCAGGGAATCCTACTGGATGAAAGAGATTGACATAGGACCAATGGGTGTGCTAAGGGTAAGGGGAAGTAAGAGTTCATGGGAAATCAAATTGGAAGCATCTTCTTTGAATGGAGCAAAAATTGCTGATTTTGGTGGATTTGCCTTCACTTCTCCAGCCCCAAGACAGCACAGCCCATCTTTCTTAACACAGGCCTCTGACACTCAGCATAGTATTTTAAGAGGGCTCTGGAGACTGTTGGGGAAAGAATATGCAGCTTTTACTCACCCTGTGCTAGAAAATAATAGTTAAATGTGCACTGGTTGGTACTGTTGCTGTTACATTGCAATTGAATTTGAATAAGCTGTCTTATACTAGTATACCTCAAAATATATGCCTTGCTGATTGTATCGGCAGCTCTGATGAATGTTGATAGAAACCACTGATTCTTTCGTTTCAAAGCTGAAAACCAAGCCAGCTAACTCCCTTTTCATAAATCAATAACGTCCAGTCTGCTCAGAGCTCATCTTTAAACTCACCCTTCAACAAGCGACTAGTGTAATTGTTGCTCTCCTCCACTTTCCCTCTTCGCTAAGTGTTTCTGTTTTAAAAAACCCAGGAAGGAGAAAAAATATCAGCAGCACTATATTGGATTTACACCATAAGTCACATACTAAGACTAACATGTGAAATTGAGCTGCATAAATGTTACATTTAGCAGTTATTTTCCTATGCTATCTTTGTCCTGATCTCTAAAGGCATCAGATCTTGTCTGATCTTGGAAGCTAAGTAAGGTCAGCCCTAGTTAGTACTTGGATGGGAGACTGCCAATGAATGTGTGATGCTGCAGGCTGTATTTAAGATAAAGGAACTGACCAAACCACCTCTAAGTATTCCTTGCCTAAGAAAACCCCGTGAAATTAATGGAATCAGCATAAGTCAACAGGTGATTTGAAGGCACATACATCTGTTGTGATGCTCATGACTAGTTAATCCCTCATGATGCTCCTAACACCTCTTCTTTCCCCTTGTGGTGTGATACCACTCTAATGTGTGTGATACCTTAGATGTGAGTTGTTTTGCATAGTGCCTCACTTATTTCATATTGAAAGTATAATACATTTGCACATGTAGGTTTCAGGAGGTGGTGCCTTTAAGGATGTGAGAAACAACACTGTTCTGTAGCCCCTAGGGATTCAGTTCTAGATTAATTTGTGTTTGGGAGTTCTGTTGGTAGATTCGGTAATGAATACTCAGGACCCCATAGAGTACATGTTGGACCTGAAAATCTAGTCTTGGGACACACTCTTGAGCTTTATACTTAACAGAATGCAGTGAAGATGCTGTTGTATCAGCAATAAGTGACAAAATAAGTGGTGATAAAAGTTGGGGCTAGAGCTAGAAGAATCTCAGTTGATGCAAATGTAATGCTTTATTTTTGTGTTCTTAGCTTACAGTATACTTCAGTAAATGTTCTGTGCAGTGCTTTTTCATAAAGCTGCCTCGTGGCTTCAGTGGTTTCATATCATATACCTAGATTGTCTTTTGATTGTTTTTTAGTTATGTGGTTTAAATGATATTTATGATTTTGGAAACCATTTTATTAAATAAAATCAAAAAATATGTTTGCATCAGGTGTTAGGACATGAAAAAAAATCTTGCTTTTCCATCACAAACCTCAACCTTTTTGTTAATTAATTGAGGAAAAAGAACATTGAAAGGATTCTAAAAAGCGTACCACCTTTTGTATTAAGGGATGGTTCATCATCCACAAACCCTCAATCTCAGCCCATGCAGTGTAGGACTGGCATGCCAGAAGTAGAAATCAGGTTTGGTACAAAAATGGGACTGCAGAGCAGATGGTTGGGGTGACTCTGACAAACCAACCAACTCAACAGAAGTAGATATTCTGTCTCTGTCTTTCAATCAAGTATAACATGAATAGCAATACTATTTCCCCAATTTACTATGTTAGGAGATTGTTCCTTTGTACTAGATTTTGCAAGTTTTTTTGTTCAGTCTGCATTACAGGAGACCACAAAACATTTCTATGTTCCCTTCCTTTTTCATTAAATGGTCAGGGCGGTCTTGTCGGAGCAAGAATGAACCTAGCCAGTGAACAAGTTGTAAAGATTTGGGTAGCATGCTAACTGTTTTGGCTTGAAATATAGCCCCTTCCTGTTTTTCGGTAATGAATTCCACTGTGTTCCTAAATGAGCGTGTATTTACTTCTTTTCCTAACTAAAAGCATTTTAAAAACATTGTAGATCATTCAGTTGGTGTCTAGTAAAAGGCAAAGAGCAGCATATGTTTTTGGTAATATTAGTTGGCTTATTTAAGGTAGAGAGGGGAACGAGTGACTCTCCAGATGTTGCTAAACTGCAGCTCCCATTATCCCTCACCATTAGCTATGATGGAAAGGGTGATAGATGTTGCAACCCAACAATATCTGGATTTAGATTTAGATGGAACAACTGAGATGGCCCCTTCTCTGGCCTGCCCATTACAGTGTAACCGCATCTATGTTTATATTTTTGCTTGCTGGGTTTTGCTAGATCATGTTTGTCACCTGTTTGCAGTTTTGAAATGGCATCTCACTTAATTTGGGTTTTAAGAAAGTTCAGATCTCTTACGGTGATAATAGTTCTGATACTATAACCAATCTGCTGAAGCTATAAAACATTCTCTCTAAAACATCAGTTCAGCATATATTAAAAAATAATGCACACAATGCTGTGTATGTTAGGGGGATGCTATCTTAACAAGAATTATGCTTGCCTTTGTAAGACTGACAGCAACTTTCTGACTTGACCCTTCCGTGGAAAACCATCTCATGCAAGTGAACATACAAAGATCTGTACAACAGTTGTGGGTGCACTATTTGCTATTGCCTGTGAGAATAACACATTCTCTGAGTAGTGCAGGAAATATTTTCCAAGTAGAGAGGAAGTGGTAGTTGTAGCACCAAGCTGAATAAGATTGAAGGAGATATGGAAATGTCTCTAATATCATTTCCCTTGAGCTTCATAGTAGTCACTCCCCAGGCAACAGTGACAAATGCCAGAATTGTATCAGTCGTTGAACTTTAAACAGGAAAAAACTCCTAGATTTTCTCAGAAACTGATGTTGTATCATTCTCTTTGCTCTCATCCCCATTTTGAAGACCAGTGCCTTAATGCACTCAGATCATTCATTTATATTATGAACCAAACTGTTTAAAGTGATTGTGGAGGTGGGAATGGTCCTCTTATTCTGGAATAATTTAAAATGTAGTGTGTGCTTCCAAAAGCTGGTATCATTAGAGCTTGGTCATTTTCATTGGCTATAGGGAGGCATCACAGAACAGCTGTGCCTTGATCACGCCAAAAAAGGCTTTACTGTTGCTCTTCTGTTTGTGTACCTGTTTCTATCATGTAAAAACTGTTGTTGTTCTGTACCGTCAAGTTGTTTCTGACTCATTGCAACCTTAAGGTGAACCTATCACAGGGTTTTCTGGGTCTGAAAGTATGTGATGTACCCAAGATCACACAGTGGGTTTCCATGGCCCAGTGGGGAAGCAAACCCTGGTCTCCAGGGTCACACTGCAATGCTTAAACCACTATACCACACTGGCTCTGTCAAAACTAGCATGCATGAATTGGTTGCTGAAGATAAGGAGTAGAGATTTGGCTTAATGATACTTCAGTGTCTAAAAACTGTCCATTTATATTGGTTTAGTTTCTGAAAAGGAGCTGCAAATGTTTGTTCTATTAAAACTGAGAAGTACTGTCATATTATTTCTCAGTACATTTAATTCCCCCGCCTGTTTTTTTCCTGGCGACTCTGCTGTTCTTCTGAAACTTGCTGGTTGTTACTTATATCTTTTGTTATTGTGTGTTTATTCTTTATTATGGGATGTAACATAACCTTGTTGCTGCTGTTCCATGAAACCCCCAACTATCTCAGGTCAACATATTGCCTTGTTATGTGTTCTATTGTAAAAGGGAAAGTTGCATGCATATATTTTTTTCTAGTATATCTGATGCTGAAGATCTGTATGATCAAATAAGGATTTGTTTGGGTGGTGTTCCATTACATAGAGTCCCACTTTTAAAAGAACATAATGCAGGAATGGTTCTTACCATCTGGACTTTAAAGCAGAAGAGTTTTATTTGTCATTAACCCACTGTACTTCAACAGTGCAGCAACAAATTTAAGGCAAGAGTGTTCCTTTTTTGTGATATCAAGAATAGAAAGTAGAGAGTGGGGAGCATGCTGCCCATGGGTCATGTGTTGCCTACCTTGCCTTAAACATTAGTTAGCTGGTTGGGTGTCACAGTGCACAGCAGAAAAATAGTCAACTTATTGAGCACAATAAAAAAAATTGCAATTACCACGTTAGATCACTGTAAAAACACTGCTGTCTGATTGTAATGAATAATTGCATCAACATTTTTTGTGAGTATACTTTAAGAAAGTTTAGACATTTTCAGAACTGTAAAAGAGCCCCTTTTTAATATGGGCCTGATTTAGGTGATACTAGATATGTGTAGTTAACTATTTAGGTTCATGTATGGCTGTGACCACACTTAAACTGCATTGTTAGCCCCTAAATGTAAGGTATTGACGTAACAGGAATCCACAGTCAATGTGCACACTGGTGATGATGGCAAAAAGTACTCTGTTACAAAAGATGCCCATTCCTACACATGATGCTGTCCACTTAGAACCCTGACTGGTAAGTTTTTTTAAAAAAACCTAACATTTCATTTATATTGAACTGTACGTAAAGAAACAGAAGACATCAGTTCTTAGTCACACATAATCTAGTGACAGTGCATAGGAAATTGTATAATCTCAGATCAGAGCAGAACCATCTTTTCCTAGATGCAGAGACTGGTAGTGGCCATATTGGCTAAGGGATTCTGAGAGGTGTAATCCAGAAAAGTAGCTTTTATATATGGAAGGAAGCAGCATGTATTTTGTGAACTTGCATTCTGAAACTCCTTCTGTATCACATATATGTGAAAAACTTGTTTGAACCTGAGTGAGATTAGTGTGCTTGATTTTACATGTGTGTACAAATGGTGACTTAGGCAGGATTGATGACTGAGACTGTTGCTAGATAGCACTGAGATACAGTTAAGAAGATCCAACTGCCAAAATGAAAGACAATTAAAGCATACTTGTATGGCTTGCTTTGGCAACATGGAAACAAAACTCCCTGTTCTCTTCCTTCAGGGTCAACAGCTTGCTAGCTCTGAAGAGCAAGCATCAAATATTGTCAATTAACCATCTCAAAAATGTATGGAATAGTGAAATGCTTCAAAGCAGCATTTTTGGGAGTACAGTGGCTTATTTGCAGCTAACACTTCTGAAAAAGTAAGCATTTCTTTGTCTTTCAAAGCATATGTGGTGAGCAGTTTCACCAAATGAGACATTTTCCATTACTCCTGACATAGAAGCGAATAGATTCTTGTGGAATAGTAAGAAATTTTCATAACCGTTTACAGAGCTTCTTTAACTGCCTTTTCCTCATTTTTGTTTTGTTGTAGGCAATCTGCAACACAAAATAATCACCCGGAACTAAAGCCAAAAGTACACTGTCCCTGGATCACGAAAGGTACAAAAAAACATTTTTTTTTGACTTTTTATCACTGTTAGATATTTTGAAATACAGAAGCTTTAATATAAGTTGGGTTCTTCAGTTTCCTATTTAAGAAGACTCTGTGGTGTTTCCATTATGTTCTTGCCAGCTTTAAGAGTCAGTGGTTGGTTAAACGCTGCTGAATTTTCAAAGCCAACAATTTCACTTGCTGATTCAAATCATTGTACATCTGACTGCCTTTCTGCCCTGTGCCATTTGTTCTTGTGGCCCATGGTTTCAGAAGCTACCATTTATCTGCTGCATATTTACTATTTGTACTGTCCTTAGATTCTCTACAGCCCTCTCTTTTAGCATGGTCTCTTAATTTCTCAGTTCTTCTGGACCCTTCTGTCCCTTCTCAGGGTATGCCGACGTGCTGAAACTTCAGGCCTTTTTGTTTTTCAGCTTTTCCATGACTTGGCTGCTCTTTCTAGTCCTCTTCCCCAACCATTAATCATCACACTTTCCAAGTACAATTTGGTTTTCTCCCTGCCACATTGCTGTCAGTGGTATCCTTGATTCCATTCCTTAATCAATATTCCATTTATAAGGAAGAAATGTCTAGAAAGAAAACTAGAGGGAGACTAGTTTACTTGAGGCTTCAGACCATTGGTAGAGGGTCTCATAGAGGTCTCTTCTGGCTTTTTAAAATTTATTCTAACTAAAGATTCCTGGTATTTTCAGCTGCATAAACCAATAGATATGAGAGAATATTAGCTAATATTCAAAGGCTGGTGAAATTCATCAATAGATCTGTGTTAAATATACCTTTTATTTAAAAAGTTAAAAATGTGGAGGCAATATTCTTACAAAACAGATACATGCATCATGATTTATATATTTATAATATATATTAAAAATTATACATATGCATATATATATATTAAAATTATACATATACATATACATATATATATATATAAAAATATGTATATGCACGTGTGTGTACTTATCTTAATAAATCTTTAGGGCTGTGCACACTGCATTTGGTTGAGAAACCACTTTTTGTCTTGTGCCTATATCCAGGTGACTCAGTGCTCTTAATTTGAAAGTGAGTCATTCTAAACAGATTTTTGGAGGGAAAAACATCAATTGCATGTCAAGATAATGGGATGTCTCCAGGTTTTCTAAAAGGGGCAATTGTGAATTGCAGGGGGTGTACGCACAGCCATTTTATAGAACGAATCTTCTCTTGAGCATTTCAGCCAGTGATTTTATTTGCTTTGATAAAAAGAGCAGCTTTGCTCAGTGGCATTTCATGTCTAATGGAAATTATGACATTTCCTCATTCCTCAGTCAGCATGGCTAGTTCAGGAGAACTTCAGACAACAGTGTGGTGAGCCTTGCTACCAAAAAGAAGAAAACCTAAACACCTTAATGAGCTCTCTCAGAGTGGGAAGTGGGTACACATTGTTGTCTTATCATGAGTTAGAACTTGGCTCCACTTGAAGCTTTATGTAGGAATCAGAGAAGAATTGACCCTTGGGAAGTAACTGTCTGTTCTTGGCAGTGACTTCCCCAGTCTGCTGTGGCAGACTTAGTGTAGCCCTTGCTGCTCTACCTCTAAATCTGCCAAGTGGCATTTGGAAGGAAAATGTTACAGGTTTTGAAGACCTATCTGGTACACCTTTGTGTGCACGTCTTATGTGGCACCAGATGTGTATGGCAGAGAACTTTGCAAGTGCTTAAGCCCCTTTCATAAAATGCAGAAATGTAGATAGCAGTCTTATCCAAAATCAGAATGGTTGCTCTTCCAGCCCACTATACTGGTCTACTCTGACTTGGTCGCCAGGATTTGTGCCATCATTTGCATGTGAAGCAAATGGACAGCATGTCATTTGTGGTAAGATTAGTTTATATCACGCTATGACTGAGCTATCACCGTGCTTCAAGGTCTCTTTCCTAACCATATTTCCTCTTATTGTAGATAGCCATTGTAACTGAGGCAAAACATTAATGCTGAGATTGAAATCTATAAAGATCTTAAAATAGTGTTGTTAACGTGATTTTTGTAAAACTGAGCAACATATGAAGGGGAAAATTGAAGAAAATATGGAAATCTACCTTTATGATTACATCACAAACATTATATTGGCTACTTCAGCAGTGAAAACTGTGAAGTTGTCAGAATACCAGAAAACTTTGATTTGTGGTGCTTCAGGTGAATTTGCACTTCAGTGAAGCAGGAAAATATAAATGTTCTATGGTATGTAGTGTTTGACCCTGAAACTGGGCCTGTAACCAAATTTCTCACACCATCTGGAGAACAGTGTTTCTATTTAAGGTCATGTTAACTTTTTCTTGGAAACCTCTCCTCTTGCTTCCACTGAAAATTCTTACCTGAACTTCCACAAATGATGGATTTTATTAATCCATTGGTGGCAGCTGGCAGATCATTTTTATCTTACACTTTGTTTTCTCTCAATTTCCAAGTTTCTTCATGGCACTGATTTTGAAAATCTACAATATACTTAAGTCAAATCACTGTTAGTGGCACTCAGATACTAGAACAATGTTTCCTTATTCTTAAACTAGGGATTGATCACTCTTTGAGTTGGACATGTTTTAAAACTTTCATATCTATTTAGAAAAAAAACCAGATCATGATAAAAGGACATGAGTGACTGGTCCCATTATATCACCATGACAATATTAATGCTAAACTCCATTAATCAGCCATTACAGTTGTGCGGCCTTCATTTATTTGCATAGATAGGGTCCAGTTCTAGGGCTGGTAAATTGTGCTGATTATCATAATTTTTTTTTCTGAGCTGCATTGTACGGAAAGACTGTTCACTGAATCTACTGTTGAAGAAAAGCCTAAATGATTGTTGTTCAGTAGTAGATTTCATATTCTAAAATCTGTAATATTGTTTTTCCCCGGTACTTATTTGCTAAATGACACTCTTACCCTGTAAGAGTACATTTTCCTTTTTCTCCCAGCTCTTCGAACAAGTGAATAGGTAATTGTTGTTTATTATGTTTATTACTACCAATGTAATATATTTATCTGGAATTGCTTGAGAGTACTTTGAACTTTTGACCAGAAGTCCAATGACACCTAGGATAGTTTTACAAATACTGCATCTTACATACCCACTTTCTAATTTGTATAATTTCTTTTAACTGGGAAAAAGTACTCTTCTGAGAACATACAATTATCTGTTCTTAAAAATAACTGTATTTTAATTCACAGCTGCAACTCTATATCATATTTGATATTGAGGTGGTTTTAAAGCTTTTAAAATTTAAAATGTATAAGTGCACAAAAATCACAGTGCTGTTTTTATAAAGCACAAAACTCTGTGCATGTGTAAGAATATCCAATCACAAGCAGTGAATATTCACAGAAGAAAACAAATAAGCCCTTATGGGAACTTAATTTCATACTTTGTTCAGGAGCAGGCAGAATACAAAGCAGACATGGGGACTGGTACTTGAATTTGAAGCCAGTTGTAAGTTTAGCTTTGAAAGCAGCTGACAACTGTTACTTCAGTTTTCCTCCATGTTGTCATTTTTAACATTCTTGTGGAGAGTGGCGTAGCTATGGCACTCATCCTTGGTACTTAATAGTGCAATTCTAGGGAATATTAGATGTATTTTCCTTTCAGCAAAACATTTCAAATGTGAAGTATGAATTTACTATGAAGTCAAATGTAGTGTCGTGGATACTTGCTTTGAGCAATAATTCCTCTGAAATAAATTGTTAACACTTATTTCTTTGAATAATACAAACTTCATTCCGTGAGGAGTCAGTATCAACACTATAAACTCTAGAGATTGCTGTATTCATTACAGTATTAATATCCATATAAGGAGGGGCTGTTAATAAGCAAATAACTCCTTATCTGTGCTCAAATTATTACTTTTTATTTGTTTCTTTAATTTGTATCCAACCTTTTTCCCAAGATGGTAGACAGCAGCAAAACTATTAGAGTGGGTGGCTAACAGAAGGTGGTGGCATATTTACCACTAGTGACGTTTTATTTGAGAATTGTAAAATTCAGTTGACTACCATATAACCTTCTTTTTGTTTATATTTAAGGTAAAAATTGAAGCACTGGTATAGAAACAGCCTACATTCAAAGTCAAGTTTACCTGCAGGAATTTATCTTAGATGGAAGTCAACATGTCTCAAGTTCAAATCCAGAATCCATCTGCTACACTTTCTAGCAGTCAAATACTAAACAAGAACCAACCTCTTTCGCAGCCTTTGAGTATTCCTTCTCCCACTAGTTCTCTGCCCTCTGAAAATGCAGGTAGACCTATTCAGAACTCTGCTTTACCTTCTGCATCTGTTACATCTACCAGTGTAGCTGCAGGTAAGTCTACAAATGTCATTGGTGTATCAGAATCCTGTTTGAGTTGAACCTTTACTTCAAAAAGTTAGTATCACATACTGATATTCTCCATATGCTGCTTGTTAAATTTATTTTTTTAAAAAAAAAAATGCTTGAATGGAACATTTTGAGCAAAATTAGATTAAAATCATTCTACAATACAGCCTTATACATTATTATTTAAAACTTGCTATTCTGTAGTCATTTCTGTTTTTTGAGTCTTTTCATATAGGATGTAAGAATGCATGTTTAACAAGGATCTTTTATTTGGGGGGTTTATTCAGTGGGGTGGTTTTGTTAACATCTTTCTTAACTATTTCCTGTATCACATTCTTGGGACTAATCAAGAACTGAAGCCAAGTGAAGGGTTTTTGGCTCAACTTTTCAAAGACAGGTTAGAGCATTGAATAGTTTCGTCTTTCCCTAGTCATTCTGCAGTTTCCGTCCCTGCATGACATCTTTTGGATGCTTGATTTATGGCATAATTTTTCAGAGAAAGTGAAGGATCCAGTGCGATAGCAGCTTATCATCAAAGGGAGCCTCCAGGGAACATTATCACTAATGCAGCCATTAGAGATTGCATTTAAAAGAGCTTCCAAGTCATGGTTAAGACTGAGGAACATGAGCAAGTGCTATATGTGGACACAGAGCTTAATTTATCCCCCCCCCGCCATTTTCATCAAACCATTGTTTGCCCTTATTGCATTTGAAATGGCAGATTACTGACTATGATTTGAACAACGCTTCCAAACCACTGTTTAGAATATCGTCTGAGTACACCTGGTATGTGCTAGACTTCAGGTGATGTATAGAAAACTAAATCTGAATAGTGTGGAACTGCTGACCTATAAAGGTGTGAGTTAGTGATAATCATCTAAAATCTCTCACCCCTTGATAAATCTGTCATTATTGTGCTTCCCAAGGCATTTGGGGGAAAACAGGAAATGCTCAACTTACTTCGTAGCATCAGGCTACAAAATACCATCTTGGAGTGTGATTAGAGCTGCTTCACAGTGAAGTTTTAGGCAATTTACTGTGCACCGTGTGATTATACTCAGAATATTGAAAGTTGGAAGACATAGGGCATATTCATTTATTTAGTTCTTTATTTGTTTGGGCTGGACTTATATTTATATGGCCTAGGTTTCTGTAAAGTCTGTTAGGTTGTGTGTTTCAGTTTTCATCAAAATTGGGGAGAATGTTAGATGACTGCCATAATAAAACCTCTGTATCCAGAATGAGGCATTCAGATTCTCCTTAAAGGAAATGACATATCAGAAGAAGAGAAAGTGAGGACAAAGATATGAAACTTTACCAGTTTTTAAAATATTAAATGAGAAATTAAGAATATGATTAAATGCAAAACTGTTGAATTCTTAGGGAAGAAGGAGTTGTAAGATTAAGACTGATACCTCAAGAATATGTCATAACAATTGAACAGAGCATGCTATATAGGCCAGACAAGAGGCGCACAGCCTTTAAACATCAAAGCAGTTATTTAGGTGCCTGGTTGGTTTGCTTGCAGATCAAACTAGATTGATCTGGCAGATTTTGCAACAGTAATATTTACTCACTGTCTCATCTTAAAGGTTGATTATAAAGCTAATTTTGCCTGGCATTTTGGTAATCTGAATTAACAGATGCTCTGAACCACCTTATTTTAGTACTAGAAATTGAATGTGTTGAGGTTCTTCTGGTTATTTTTGAAAATCTTAAGCTTCTGTGCAGTATGTCCCCATGTCTAAGTAGTAAGCTTCTTGCAGTACTGCTGTGAAAACAAGCATTCTTGACTTTTCAGTAATAACAGAAGATCAGTGTTCTATCCACAGTTTGAAGTAGTTATTTGTCTTGCCTTTCAGTTCCTTCTAACATGGCAAACCCCAAAGAGAAAACCCCAATGTGTCTTGTGAATGAGTTAGCCCGTTTCAACAAGATTCAGCCTGAGTATAAACTTTTGAGTGAACAGGGTCCAGCTCACTCAAAGGTAAATATTATCATATGACTTCCATATTTATAGTGAAAGGATATCTGGAATGAAAGCGATGTGTGTGTCAAGTGTATGCTTGTGAGATATGCAAGCTTCGCATGGCTCCAGGTATATAGGCATGGTGGTGCCTAGATATTAGATGGTGGTAAACAAAAAGTTAACCAAAACTTTTATAAGACCAGTTTATTATCTTAAAACCTGCTGCTACTGATGACTCTTCCTGCCTTTAAACAGGTCATTGTGCTTCAATCAAATATGCAGCCTCAGCCGTAAAATGGGAGTAAATATAAAGGGCAAATGAGAAGATCAATAAAGCACAATATGTAGTACAATGTGCCCTCCTTACCCACAATCTCAGGATATGTGAATTCAGACTTCTCTGACAATGTCACATTCTGTACCTAAAATGGTTGTGATGTGCTTATGTTAAAGCGCGTTCACACACATTGCCGCCATTGAATAGTATAGGATCAGAGCAAGCAGAAATTTCACCATTTGCAGGGATTCCTGGAACCTAAGTCAGAAATAACTTGAAGGCACACAACAGCATAGGTTAAGAGAACTACTGTTTTGCTTTCTTCAAAAATTAAGGGCTGTAAGTTGTATTTTTTTTCCTGGGGGCAGAGAAGATTTAAATTTAGTTTGCTAGTTTTTGTGTAAGTGTTTGTTTTTACTTGTACAGTTTTGTTACTATTTTACAAACTGCTTTGAACAACCAGAAGGGTGTTATGTAAATATTCCAATAAATAAAAATAAAGTGCTAGCGTGCAGAGTTCCTTGTAAGATATTATTAGGTCATTCAGTGAGGGCACATAGAACAGTGTTCATTCAGCTCTATAGCAGTGAAATGTCCTCAGTTCGGCAGTACAGTTCTCCCTCCACATTTGTGGGTTTGACGTTCACAAGTTTAATTATTCATGATTACATATGCCTCCCCTTCATTCTCCTCCTCTCATTCTCATGTGTTTTGCCCCAATGGAAAGAATTCGGCTGAGGCAAAACGGTAGGGAATGGAGGGGTGAGGGAAAACTCACATGAGCCTTCCTTTCCCTCTCCAGAGCTCCCTCCTCCTCCTTCCCATGCAAAGCAGAAGGAAAGCAGAGTGGGAGAAAGCTTGTGGGAACCTTCCTTTCCCCCAGTCCAGAGCTCCCTCTTTTCCTTTCCACTCAAAACAGAAGGGAAGTGGGGGTGGGGGACAGCTTGCGCGAACCTTCCTGCCCCCTCTCCAGTGCTCCCTCTTTCCCCTTCCCATGCAAAATGAAAGGGAAATGGAGATGGAGGAAAGTTTGTGCAAGCCTTCCTGTCCCCCCTCCAGAGCTCCCTCCTTCAGCTTTCCATACAAAATGGAAGGGAGAAGGGTGGAGGAAAACTCATGCAAGTCTTCCTTTCCTCTCGCCAGAGTTTCCCCTGCCATTCCTGTGCATTTTGCCCTGATGTGGAGAACTCACGCTGAGGCAAAATGGAAAGGAATTGGGGCGGGAGGGAAGAAATCTTGCGCAATTTCACTGAGCCAAGGCAAAATGCGTAGGAATGATGGGGGAGCTCCAGAGGGGAAAAGGAAGGCTCACCCCTACTTCCTTCCATTTTGCATGGGAATGGGAAGGGGGCCCCAGAAAGGAATGGAAGGGGAGTGGGGGGTGTTACTCACAATTTTTCCACTTTTGTAAGAGTTCTGTACACAGAACCTTCATGAAGATGGAGGGACAACTGTATGTTGAAAGCCAAACTAAGTATATTCCGAAAGCATGAACAGAGATCTATGTGAGCAAAGCCATGTGAGTTTCTAGAACTGTAGAGGTGCATATCATTTTCTTTTATAGTGGCAAATAAATTTGTGATATGGCTGAACAAAGATAAAATGGATCTTTTAGGCAGTCTTCATGAGCTATTGGGAAGCCTTAAGAAGAAGAAAATAGAAAATAAAAACAAAAAGAAAATAGTGAGCTTATAGTTTATAATAGAAGAGATCCTGCGCTCCCCAGTAATCAAGTAGGATTTTTTCTTCCTAAAGAACATTACAAATAAGAAATCAGTGGTGCAAGTTTGCAGTATGGCAAGTTGAAGCCAAGTTGGAGCAGAATTTTACCCTGCACATAAGAATTACTGAGGGGGACCCTGCAGTGCTTTCTCATTTTGTGTTTGTCTATTTGTGTGTGTGCATACACATGCAGGAATGTACTCACTAAAAAACTGAATTTATTAAGGCAGTGAGATGCCGATTATTTTCCAACATTCCTATTTTGAGAAGTTGGAGGAGACAGAGTATATCCCTGTTAGTAAATCCTCTTGGTAACATCACTTCACCAGCCATTTCAATAGGAAATGGATGGTTTCCTGGCACACTACACATATTATAACACTAGTTAACTTCCCAGCTTCATGAGGACTCTCTTGGACAATTGATCACATCTCCTTTCTGGTTCCCAGCTAGCATCACACTACATTCCAGTAACAACTTACACCATTCATATGGTTATCTACTTGCCTCGGCATTAGGCAGCATCTTTCCTCCTGCCTTTATCCTTTGCTGACAACCCTTAAAACTGAACTTGTCACTTCATCACTTTCTCCATAAATTTTGTGTTTCTGTTGCTATTCGCACATAACAACCTGCTTGTAAAGGTCTGTTTCTGGGCATTGCATTCCATGCATCTGATGAAGTAGACTTAAGTCTATGAAAGCTTATGCTACTAATTTCTTTCTCTTGGTTAATTTCAAAGGTGCTACAAGATCCCTTTGCATACTGACCCAGGCTAACATGACTATGCCTTTGAATGCTGTTAGCTTAGTTAGAATCATGGGTGGATTTCTGCTTGTAATCGTTATTCACACTGACCTCACTGGAAGGGTGGGCACTGTCTTCACTGCAAACCTCTGTATGTCCCTAAAACCAGCACTGAAGCTCCACTGCAGCAAGGGTGACCTGCAGCTTAATGATGGATTTAGCCCACAAATTTGGTTTGTTTTTAACTGAAGATAAGGGTGTTGGTGGGGGAGGACAAGAGATGAAACACCTCAGCCAACTGATACCATGATCATTGAGTATAACATGGAGTATGAAGTGGTACAAGTTTACTAAATAAAATTTAGAAATATTTAAACAACTTCTGTGGTCCACAGTAAACCTGTTAGTGCAGGTGGATTGAGAGTCACTACTGTTTCTCAACATCTCATACGTAAGATCAAGGAGTGAGTTGCTACAATAAAAGCTTACCTCTTATTCTTAGGTGTTTACAGTACAGCTGACTCTTGGGGACCAGCACTGGGAAGCTGAAGGAACTAGTATTAAGAAAGCTCAACATGCAGCTGCTGCCAAAGCTTTGGAAGGGACAAGGTTTCCTAAACCTACAGCTCGCCCATCACGTAATGAAGGAAAGAATCCAGGTATGTCTTGTTGCTGAGAAGAATTTACATATTAGAGCTACATGCAGAGTTCAGCATATTTCAATTGTGCATGGACTGTTAGACTCTTCAGAATCGTGACTATTTCTTTCTTGCCTTCTTCGGTAAGGGCTGAAAATTCAAACTGATGGGAAGAGAAATGTAATAGAGTTCATTTTTGAGCTGATAGTAAGAATTAAGTGGAGCTGATATCCCATAATTCAGTAGCTCTAAGTTGATAGCTTGAAACAAACACATTTAATAGCACTGTATTTTGAAGTTGTGTTGGGTGTGTTGTCTGTCCAGTTTTTTTTTACAGCTGTTATATAAGCCGTTAAGCCACTTAGTGTTGAACCTATATTGTGTAAATAAAAATGAACTCACTCTGAACATTAACACCAGCTACAATAGTACAATATTGGGAGATCACATGGTAATCATTTGCCATTTAGTTCTCGGTCAGTTGATAGGCAGACAGTTTGTAGTCTGCCTCAACAAGTACGCTAAAGAAGCATATGGTTTTATTAGATAGTGTCCACCGTAAATTTTTGTAAAATTTGTCTCAATTTGCGTTACTTAGTTCATTTAATCAGTAGTTTGGTGCTAATGATTTTAAAATGTTCCAGTTGCTAGACAATGAAAGCTTTCCTTTCTATTAAGCCAGATCATAGCTTGGCTCTCTTTCAATCCCCTGTGCTTTTTGTGCTGTACAACATTATTTGTGCTGTTGGACATGAGTGCATTAATTAGTCAAAGAAAGGGAAAACAAAAATATTATTCAAGAAGATTTCGGTTAGTTTAAGAAAACAATGCTGTTTTTATCCCCTTTTTGAAACAGAGTCAAGGCCATGCCTTCTCAGAACACAGACGATAAGAAGCAGGAAACCAATTCCGTGGCTACCAAACATCCACTGATACCTCCTTGGGCAGTGTGATTCCCTTTAAAAATGCCAGTCTGCATTGTGGTAGATGAAAGTACTGTCATAAAAGGAATGATGAAACTCACATTTAAAATGGGTCAGTCTAGGCTGACCGCAGTGCGAGGTCTTTCAGGCTTGTTTCAATTGTAGAGTATATAAATAAGCCTTCCAAGTCTTATCCTAACACAGCTAGGTGATGGCTGCCAAACTAGCTTGATAACACACTTGACTGTGTTTGTGTGACAAATTTCCCAACAAAGGAAGTTGATTATGTGTGCATTGTGAGCTGTAAAAACCAGCTAATAAGAGGATGAGACATGTACTTGAGAAAGTAAAGTACTTGTTTGAATCATCTGACAACTTTAAAATCCAGCTAATATCCATCAGGATTAATGAGAAAGACAGTATAGCATGCTGGCAGGCAGAGATGATATAGCTAACCTAGAAGTCAGGAAGCAGTAGTAGGCCGTATGATATTTAATTAATTAATGCCTCACTTTTCTCCCAGGATGGGATCCAAGGGACTTTTCTGCTTGCAAGTATTATAGAAGTGTTGTAAAAGATTTTTTTTTTTTCTGAAAGAAAATGATAGTTTGTAATTGCTTGAAATGAATTTGGAAATAGATGGGCTACATTGTCTTGAAATTGTTTGTTTGGATTCAGAGAGCTATTTTAATTACTTTTGAGGTCCTGGGTAAGCTGTGAAATTTTTATTTCACATTTTTCCCGTTTAACAACAGATCCCTGTGCCATGACACATAGTACTTGTGAAATTCTTCCTCATTTTCAGAAGAAACTTACTGGGATTAGAGTGAGAGGGGATCATTGTCTTTTGATGATCCAAGAGCTTTCTTGAGTTTGCCAGACTGATTGTTTGGTTCTTGGGATCCAGGTCGTAGAAACTCTGCCCAGATCCTTCCTTTTCTCTGGTCTCCCAGGCTTTGCTGGCTTATAACCTCATCCATCAGTTGTTTGCTTTCCTCAATCCATACTTATTGTCCTCCTCACTTACTTTTTGTAAAACTATTTCTTGGGGTGCCTAGAAGGGGTCTTAGCTGAATGTATCCTATAAATACTATGCATTGTCATATGTGAAACTATTTCTAGACTAGCCTTAATTAGGCTTGCACTAAAGTGTTTTCTACTACTTGGTACATTTTATTAGCACTTTAGTCAATAAATAGCCTTAGGGAAGTACACTCTCATATGTTCTGTTGCATTTATTTATGTATGTAATGTGAGCTTTAAAACCTGAACAACTCACTTTCTTTCACAGTCCTGTAAATCTCTGTTAGAGCAATGTTGATGCTTAAGCGAGGCAAAGTAAACCAGAAAGCCATTTATTATGGGTTTTGAGCTCTCTTAAAATCTTTGCTAGCATCAACAGAGCAACATGTATTTCTTAAAGCAGGTGTGGGAATCATGTAGCCCTCCAGATGTTGTTGGACAACAACTTCCAAAGCCTTAGCCAGCATGGTCAACAAAGAATACTGGGAACTCTAGTCCAGCAACATCTGGAGTACCATATAATTCTCGGGATGACAGGAGGATCAGTCCACTTTGTATGGGAGAAACGTTTTTTTCTCTCCCATACATAGTGGATTGCTCCTCCTGTCATCCTAGAATGACGTAAGTACCAACTCTTTATTCCCATCCATGGTTAAAGGGCTCTGGTTTTTCTCCTACAGCTGTAGCCACCTTGGCTACTACGTGTGGTCATCTGACTTTCAGTAATGACTTCTGAAACATATGATAGGTGACAGCTTGATTAGCAAAGATATGATAAAAGGTCTGTTGCACTTGGAGAAACCTACCTGTAGCCTTTGGATCTCTGCCATTGATGTTAACTCTCCAGAACTGGGATTTGCCAGTGCATGTCATGGTAGTATGTACAAAAGAAGCGGCTAGCACTCAGGCAAAAGCAGAATGCAAAACACCAAGACAGGCAGCACAGATGAGCTCTTGGTAAAGAGAAATTTTGTTTATATTAAATGAAGCATGTGTAATGCAAACCTTCTTAGTAATACATAACACTCAAATTGAAAAAAACAGTACTATGCTTTCCAGGCAAATGTATGTACCTCAATACCAGTTTGCAAATATAAGTCAAGGTGCATGTTGCAGCAGAAAACATTTGCAGTGACATTTGCATTGACACTGTATTTTTGTAAAATGTGTTTTCACTCTAGCACATTTAACTGGTGAGTTACAGCAGGATTTTGATACTGCAAAGATACCCTCTGTCACCATTTAATACTATGAAGGGAACAATAGTTTAAAGTATAGTATTTGGATTCTTTTAGACTGCCACTTTTAACAGTTGCTGTGTCTTTTTCTCTTTAGATAGTGTAACCCCCACAGTGGAACTGAATGCTCTTTGTATGAAGTTGGGAAAGAAACCTATGTACAAGCCCATAGATCCTTATACAGAGATGAGGTCCACCTACAACTACAATATGAGAGGTGGTGCTTATCCCCCACGGTAAGTCATATACAATATTGATTCCTCTGTTCAGTGTATTATAGTATATTGGGTTGCTGTGGCCATTTTCCATCCTTATTTCAGTGTTTGAGGCTTTTGAAGACCTGTTTCACCAGATCAAGCATGAGCATAAGGCATACTTAAAGGCAAGCAATTACATACTCCAGTGATTGGTACAACATGGTCCTGCTGCCATTGCACCATAAAACCACTTATCTGTCTCTGTGCCCAAAATAGTACTGCAACCCGCCTAAGTAGCTGTGGGAAAAAATATGAATGAGTCATCTGACAAAAGCCTACACTATCTGGGATAGGAATCTCAAAGAGAAAAGGCTGACAGCCAAGATACCTCAAAGGAACAGGTTGTTAGTAGAAAGAAAAGTTGTACTTGTTAGCATTTGTAAGCAGAAAAGGCATAGTGCTGGACAGAGGCTTCTGCTTTACATGGTTGGGGAATGAGAATACTGGTGCTTTGTTACCTGGCCAGGTTCTTGTATCCCTCTACTGAGGTTTGCTGAACATTCCAGAATCTTTTCTTGATTCAAAATGAGAGCTGGTGTTTGCTTGCTATCTCACGTCTGCTTATGCTCTTGCACAACAAATGCTCAAGCAAAAGTACATACCTAGTTTTAAAAAAGTCTGACAGAAGTAAAATAGGTAAGAGGCAGCTCTGCATTTTTGGGTGCACTCTAAAGTGAGAGAGTGGTGTTGAATAGCTTGCCACAGCCAAAAGAACAGCACCCATCTTCAAAATGTATTTCTTTTATTCTCTCCAGAACCTCTCTCTATAAATCTGTTCTGGGAAAGTTGGAGAGCCACCCAGAACAGATTAAGAGGTGGGCTGTAGGTCTCTAGGATAATTTCTGTGTTAGAAATAGAAGTCTTCTCACATAGTACTGAATGTTACTGATGTTCTCCTTTCTCAGGGCTGATTGGCCTAAATCAAATGGGCACGATATGTTAGAAATGAGTTTGTTATGTTTGTTTTTTTGTGCTGTTGAATGTGAAAAATATTTATTGGTAGGACAGGCTGCTGGCTGACTTGATGTTTTAATTGATTATGGTTACTTTGAAGTTCTGGCATTAATGTTAGTCCTTGCTAGTCATAGAGTATAGGCAGTTCAGCATCGCAAAATCCAACAGGCAAGCTTTTGAGAGCCAGTGGTTCATTGTATTCAGTATTGGCTTCCAGGTTAAAGCCTTATGTAAACTTTGTCTGCTGGCAGGATAATCTTCCTATAAATTCCAGATCTGAAGTTTCAAGTCTTTCTGTTTTTAGGTACTTCTATCCATTTCCTGTGGGACCCTGGCTCTATCAAGTGGAGCTCTCTATTGGGGGACAGCAGTTTCATGGGAAAGGTAGAACAAGACAGGCTGCTAAGCATGATGCAGCTGCTAAAGCACTGAAAATCCTGCAAAACGAGCCCCTGCCTGAGAAACCAGAGGTAGTATGCCTGGAGCATTATCAGACTCCACTTGAAACTCATATTTGTGCTTTAAAGTTCATTGAAAGCAAAACTCATGTTTGCTTAGATTTGTGCAGATGCTGTGAAAGCTTGCATGCACACTGTATGTTTGCAACATATATATATATCCTAGCCTGTCTTCTGCCCACTTCTGGTTTAGGCTGGAAGTAACATTTAACCTATGGTGGCTTTTCTGTTTAGTTAATCCTTCAGATGTTTGCAGCTAACTAGAGTATTTGTTCTTCAGACGTCCAAGGGACTCATGAGTTGTTTGGACAATAGTGAAGAAGCTACAAGGTGGAAATTGATTTATCGTAGGCACTGTCATCATAGTAGTTCAGCTACTATTGATTAATGTGAATGCATATTCTCTGGCAGATTTCAACTAGCCACAATAGTAGTGATCAAGAGCGGTGATGTTTAAGTAAATAGACCAAATAGTGAAGGGTCTGGCTTGTAGGATGATGGGATATATTCATAGATTTTTTTTTACCCCCAGGGTTACAATACATGCACATTTGATCCGTCACTACTCTCTTGCCCAGCTGCTCCTAACTGTTTGTTTAATGCAGACTAAGCTTTATGTCACATATATAGCACGTTTCTTATAAGAAACAACTGGGTTAAATGCACTGTGTTGTGGAAACTGTGGCTTCAGAATCAAGGTCAGTTGCTCAGTGGACATACCCAGAACATGGAGACAGAAAATAAGCTTACTTTTTGAATTTGTTATTTTAAAACAAAGATCTGCATTGAGTTCTATTGTTAATGCAGTTTAGAATTATAGGGAGTGCATATTGTGGATCTCTGACTGAGCTTGTGCTAGAGATGAATCCAATTTGGATAGCTTAGTTGTTGCTGTTTGTCTTCAAGTCATTTCCGACTTATGACAACCCTAAGATGAACCTAATCATAGGGTTTTCTTGGCAAGATTTGTTCAGAGCTAATTTTCCTTTGCCTTTCTTGGAGGCTGAGAGAATGTGACTTGCCCAAGGTCACCTAGTGGGTTTCCAAGGCCAATCAGGGATTTGAATCCTGGTCTCCAGAGTTGTAGTTTAGTACTCAAACCACTGGGCTACAGTGATTCTCATTAGCATAGTAGCTAGTATCAAGTCTTGGAGATGTTCCAGAAATGGTGCTTGGAGGCCAAGTTTCTCACAAAATATTTTTAAAGCAGTAGTGTCTTATAAATATGTCCTCACAATGCTGGTGGCCAACAGTTATTGATAAAACTCTCTGTTTTCTGAAAATACAACATGAATCTTTTCAGTAATCATGAGGATACAAGCTGTCCAGAAAACTCCATATTCTGTTTTAGCAATGCACTTCACCTACAGATATGAGACTGTTGTCTATCTCCAGCAGAAGAAAAAGTGAATTATTAGCATTATTCACATGCAGCTATGAAAGGAGATTAATTTGAGCTTAATTTGCTATTGCCTTAGTAAAGAATAATTTTGCATTGCCTTAGAAATTGGTCAAGTTGTTTAATTTAGTACTATTATATCTTGATCAGCAACACTTCTCCAGGGCTTTTGCTGTGGTGCTCTTCCATCACTACTACATGAGATTTTTTTTTCCACTAAAGAGATCAAAACCCTGCACCTTTTCACCTCTGTGTGCAAAGCATCTTCAGTACCTCATACTAAAATTATATAGCACTTCCCAAATAGCATAAATCACTCTAATTTTTCCTTCAGTTATCATTTTCATGATTCCCTGTTGATAGTTAACACTCTGTCTGCTTCAGCTCTCCTGATGTTCTCCTTTACTCTGGTCTCTAGTTAGCTACTGTTAAGTAATTTGCATGATAATTATTAGAAAAAGTATGACTATGCTTATGTTGTGTAACTTTGCATGGCATGGCTTTTTGCTTGGCTGCTGTAG
This sequence comes from Ctenosaura bakeri, assembly GCA_948474755.1. NCBI lineage: Eukaryota > Metazoa > Chordata > Lepidosauria > Squamata > Iguanidae > Ctenosaura > Ctenosaura bakeri. Next base: position 238,203 of record CAOLHI010001995.1, on the reverse strand, counting down.
ATACAAGGGCATGTGTAGATAATTTCATCGGCATACTAGTTATTTATTACAAGTAGTCTGAATAATGTTTAGACTTGTATATGCATGGCCTTGATTAGGGTTGAAGTTACTGCTACATTATGAATGCATAGAAGTTTGTTTAAGTGGTCTGATTATAAACTGGCATGATAAAATTATTCAAACAGAACATTTGATCCCTTTGATTTTATAAAGTAGCATTTTGCTATTATCTCTTCTGTACATAATTCCTTAGTTAACAAATAAGCATTGTCCAAATCCACATTTTTCCACTGTTAATACAATTGAAATATCACATATGAAATATCAATCGTGCCCATAGTAATATGAAAAAGCTCCAAGGATTGGCTTGCAAGGAAGAAGCTTGTCCTAGAAGTGGCAGTAGAGGGAATTCCACCAAATGAAACTCCTGCCTGCATAATGCTTTCTAAGACAAAAAGAGATTGGACATATGTTTGAGCGGGTGAACTACTTCACTGTGTAACACGGTCAGCCAAACAGTAGCTCCTGCTGAGAAATGATTATTCCAAACTGCTAGTTTTGTGGTGTGTTATCCTTTTGATTACATTTGCCACTTGTGGGTAACATTCTTGCTACGTAGTGGCATGCTATATTGCAGACTTTCTGAAAGTTCCCCCTTCATTCTAAAGAGTGGTTCGTAATAAAGTACATGAAGAGGTGAGAAAGGACTGCTTTTGTAAACACACGTGCCCAGAGCTAACGTGAGGCTCACTGAAATAGTAGTGTCATCTTTCAGATAATGGCCTGTGATCAGAAAGAGTAAGGAATGAAAATGGTTGAATAACTTTGATCTTTCCAGATTGAAAGTATATGCTAAACCTCTGATCATGCTAAAACTCTGGTGTTGCTTGTTCTTTTACATGATGCCTGCACATGATTTTGTTCAGACATTAAAACACTTTTCAATACCATATCTCTGCATAGATTTTCAGACGATGGGATAGTTCTGGGACATTTGACTTGCACATCAGGCAGTTTCAGTGAGAAACCTCCTTGAGCTTTCCATTTACTCTGCTTCTGCCGCAATCATGCTTAAAATTCCTCTACTAACCCTGCACTATGTGTGGCAGTATTGTTGTCAGTGAGCCGGTATAACAGCTATACAAGAAACCTCTTCAATATAATTGTTCTTCTCCTAGATTAATGGGAGAGAACCAGATGATGAAAATCTCAATAAATCTGAAATAAGCCAAGTGTTTGAGATTGCACTTAAAAGGAACTTGCCTGTGAATTTTGAGGTAGGTTTAGTTAATTGCTCTAAAATGGTTTTATTTTAGTATATTGGAGATAGGAGTACACTTGATAGGATACTCTTGCGTCAGATACAACTGACCTTTAAAGGTATATATGCTGGAAAGTATGTAGATTTTCTTTCCAGGATTCAGTAGGGTTTTTTTTAAATATCTCAAATCTATTAAAGAGGGAAGTAAGGGAAGTAAGTGAAATTAGCACTTGAATAACTATAAAATACAGAAAGGCAACAGGAGATGCCACCAATATGCCTTTGGTTCTTTAACATATGGGATATAGCTTGAATTCAAAGAAGCTCATGCATGAGTTGAAGACATTTCCATTGGCACAGAGGGTGGGAGTTCCTGTGATTTTTGTTACTGCCCCAGTATCCTATACCATTTTAGAGCATCCTTCAGTCCCCAGGAGCAGCTCAGGAGCAGACGTGATGGCTGCAGTGAGAAGGGGAAAAGGCTTCTTCTACAAAGCGGGGGGAGTCAGCTTGTATTAGTTGAATTTATTGGCTGAGTTCAGATAAAATGTTAAGTTATTTAACACAATGTGAGTGAGCATCAGCGAGCATCAGACTTGTACACCCTGCCTTTCCTCTGTTCTCTTTTTGTGCAGCCAAGGAGGTGGAGGAATTTGGAAGGTTCAGCCTCTATTTGTGCTTAACCACAGTTTGATGGTGCCTTTTTTAAAACAATTGTTTAAAACAACCTGTTAATTTAAGCGTGGTTTGAAATCTTCCTCTTAGCAGTAGAGGAGAAGGGAAAGGAGGGGAAGTGCTTGAGGCTCACTGTCGTTCATTCCCGTCAATATTTAACCATGGTTTTTGTTAATGTCCAGACATGACTATTAGGTTGTATCTTATCTTAATTACCATATTATGAAAATGTTCTTTAAAAAGCAGCTACAGATGTATCATTCATCTCATTTGTTATTCTTTCTGACAAAACGTTTTGTTCCTTTACTGTGAATTAATAAATGGGTATTTGTTTAATGTTAAGGTGAATGCATGTCAAGATTTGTTATAAGCTTTAATTCTTTAAGTAAAAACTTGTATAGATCTTAATACTTGTAAGTCTTACATCCCAAGAGACTAACTTTATACTTATATAATGAAATAAAACTGTCAAAATAATGAAATGCCTTTAAACCATGCTATAGTTATGTGTTTTGCATATTTAGCCTGCCTGGGGTGGGTTAATGTACTGTCTTTTAAAACGTATCCTCTTTTTGGGACTCTTTCACACTTTACTGTCATAGCACTATGATTCCACTTTTAACTGCCATGGTAACAACCTATTGAATCCTGGCTGTTAGTTTGGTGAGGCAGTGGAGCTCTCTAGTTGTGAGTTCTAAACACTGTTCCTCAAACCACAAAATCCAGGATTCCATAGGAAGTTGCCATGGCAGTTAAAAGTGGAATCATAACACTATAACTGTGTCGTAGGCAAAGGTCCCTGGTTTATCAGGAATGCTGATTGATTTATCCTTGTCCCCCACCCCATTGCTGTATAGTTCATGTGAGTGAAGTTTGCTACAACCATTATACTCTACCATTTTTAATAAGTGTTTATCACGCTTTCACTCAGTTTTTCCCTCTGAAACAGGTGACCCGGGAAAGTGGTCCCCCTCATATGAAGAGCTTTGTAACAAAAGTATCTGTGGGCGAGTTTATGGGTGAGGGTGAAGGCAAGAGTAAGAAGATTTCAAAGAAGAATGCAGCCATAGCAGTCCTAGAGGAGTTAAAGAAACTGCCTCCCCTTCCTACAGTTGAAAAAATGAAGCCACGAATCAAAAAGAAAACAAAATCAATAGTTAAGGTAGGAGTCACAGATGTTTTAAATATTCCTGATGAAAGCAAGGGCATGGAGTCCTCAGTTATAGTTGAATACCTTAGTTTGTACCTATTTGAATCTGGGGATATTTCTACAGCAGAACAGAGGTGCTTTTTTTTTTTTTTTGGCTTTAATTTAGGGTCTAGTGTTGTATATTTGCTTTCCCTCTAAAGCCAGTTACTCTTGTGGAACTCCATTTCAGCAGAGGTTTACATAGTCAGCATGCCTTTTGTGTTTTCTGCTTTGAAGTCTTGTGTGCATATTCTGCCTTGTGAAAAAGTGAGATGTAACATCAAATATGCACAATAAGTGTTATAGTTTCAAACAGACCAAGTCTTTAAAAAAAAATACATGGACCTCTACTGTGTTTAATATGACACTACTGGAATTATTTTTGACACCTGTTCATTGACTTCTGCTTTTCCTTTTTAAGCTGCAGACGAGTCCCGAATATGGCCAGGGTATGAATCCTATTAGCAGACTTGCCCAAATACAGCAGGCAAAGAAAGAGAAGGAGCCGGAATATATGCTGATCACAGAACGTGGGCTTCCAAGGCGCAGGGAGTTTGTTATGCAGGTTTGTACAGAGCTCAACTCTTTCCTTTGAGATATGCAGTGTAGCCATGTCAAGTTTACAGTGTGTGTGTACATTTAAATTTCTTCATTTGAATTCAAGTAATCAAAGTTCTCAGACTGGTAGAATGGTTGGGCAGATTGCAAGCCCTTCAGCCGTTGAACTGCAAGTTCTAGCATTGGCTACCGTGACTAGGGCTGATGGAAGTTACAGTCCAGCAACCTCTGGAGGACACATTTTGACCACCCTTGTTGTATACAACAAGAATAGAGCAGAACTGTTAAAATCAGAGTGGAGGGGTGAATTTTTCTAGGTAGACAATTTCACTGTACAGCTGCTTCTTTTTTAAAAAAAAACAACAACCCACCACCACCACTTCTGTTTGTAATAGATTAATCTTAACTCTGATGATATTTTTATTCGAAGCAAGACATCTGGCGCATTGTAACATAGGGGGAGAAGATGTTATCTCAAATCTCAGACTCAGGAATTCAGAGATTTAAAATTGGGGTTTTAGAGTGGATTAAATCCAGAAACATGTCAGTAAAGTTTACAAAAAATGGGTATCATTGATCTATATGTCAACAACCAGAAAAAGAAATGTACTGCTACATGGTAGACCACCAGTTGTTTCAATGACAGTCCCATGTAATGTGTATCAGAGTAGTCAAGAGGCCATAAGAGTGTACGTGAATGTGACAGTCGTATGTTAATTAGAGACAGGCCTGTGGCATTGTGGTGGTGGTTGTTCTATTTATTTATATTATGCCTTTTCCCTAAAATTGGAACTCAAAGTGACTTAATCCCATTCTAGCTTCTGCACAAAAATGCATTTATCTGGTACTCACATAGATTCTTGCTTGCTTTCTCTCTTCTGGTGCTCAGTTTTGGCTATGTATTCCATACCCCATAGAAAAGTAGAAGAATGAGGAGAGACTGAAGAGGCAAGTAACACTCTGTGTTACCGCAGCCACTTCTAACGCCACTCTGTAGTCAGTGCAGAGGCCTTTACTACAGATTCCCAGATATGAAGCAGCCTAAGTGACTAGTTAGTGGTAGCATCGGCTCCTCCAGATTTGTGCATGAGCGAATGTTCAAGGGTGTTAGGAGTACTTCCTGGCTGAAATTTCATGTTAGAACAGCAGAGGTTCTAAGCAAAAGTGATTCCCAGGTTGTGGAGGTCTCTCCCACAGGAAGCTAGGCTCATTCTCTCACTGTTCTTTTTCCACTATCAGGTAAAGACCTTTTTATTTAAACAGACATGTGTTGATTTACTGGTTGTGTGGAAGGGCCTTTTAATGAGATACACATGTACTTTTTTCTTATTGCTAGATTTTACTATACTATCATATTGCTTTAAACTAGTTGTGCTTTAATAGGATAGCTTAAAAAATAACTTTTTTGAGACCAGATTTTTAGCTGTGCTTTGTTATCATCTGTGTTGTGAATTGCCTTTGGTGCCATGTCTGGAGAAAGGCTGGACGTAAATGAAACAGACAGACAGATAATCTGCTTTTCCTTGTAGAACTTTGAATAGACAAAAGAGGTATTTTAAAGGCTTTATCCCATGCTTTCCCTGTCTTTATGTTAGTAGCCATGTTTTTGAATGTTAGAACATGATAATTCCATATGTCTTCTTTCTAATCAGAATTTGTTGTCATTTTCCATTCATTACAAAGGGAAATATAAGCAATAATTAGTTTCTGCTTCTCACTCTTGGCCCCTGTAGATGCATGCCACCATCTAGCACTGTCAAATCACTGCATCTCAATATAGTCCATATTCCTTTTTAGCTCATGTTTGTTTCCTTCTTTTATTCTTCCTTACACTTCCTGTACTGTCTACAAATTTGTTCTTACGCTGGCTGGATCATTATATTCTTCATAGATTCAGAATGACAGAGGTTTATTTTAAAACTGAAACAGAACTTTGGGAAGCTTCATCTCTTCATCCTATGGAAACCCTTCTGTGCTTTGAAAATATATCAACTACTTATATAAGCAACATGGATATTGTAATTGATTTGTTAAATATTCTTTGGCCTCTCACTTTATCTCTTGGTTTTCTCACTGCATAAAATCCTCTGCACATAGAATCTTTACATACTTGGGGCAGTAAAAGAAAGATTCGAAGGGTGGCTGTGAAATACAGTTGTGTGTGTTCTTTCTGCTGCAGCTTCTGCACTGAATGGCATTAAGGCACTGTAGAAGAATTGAGATCAATAATCCCCACTTCACTGCACTTTCCTGTCAAGCCATATTGAAGAGATAGGTTGCTAATGTTCATCTCTCCTTGGTTGGCTCTTTTTAAATAGGAAGATAAATGCCATTACATTCTGTTCCTGTTCCTCTCTCCTTCTAGGTAAAAGTTGGCATGCACACAGCTGAAGGAATGGGAACTAACAAGAAAGTGGCAAAGCGTAATGCAGCTGAAAACATGTTGGAGCTCTTAGGATTTAAAGTCCCTCAACCTCAGCCCCCAAAGCCAGCACTAAAAACAGAAGAAAAGGTAAAACGTTTCTAAGATTATGACTTCAGTCACAGATGGGAATTGTCCAAGTCTCTACTTACTATTGGATTGCAAGTCCCAGAAGCCCTAGCCAACTAAGCCAGTGGGTTGGAGTTTAACAAGTCCTAGTTGCTACCCCTGGCCTTAATGCTTCTGTCCATGTGGGTTGAAATTGTTAACTATGCATTATTTATTTTATTTATCAAATATTTATATCTCATTCCTAGAAGTAAAATCAATTTAAACAGTTACAGCAATTCAGAGTTTAGAACAACATTTAAACAGACTGAGAACCTATTCACCATTTTAATGATTTAAAACAGTTTAAATCCACCACCTCCCACAAAAGGGGCGGGGGACAGTAATACTCTGCAGTATGAGATATTGCCCAATCAGAAATACCCACCAGTCAGAAGGCGATCCAATCAAAAATCAATCAAAAGCACACAAGCTTATATAGTTTTTTAAAGAAGGAAAAACAGTCCTAATACATTTGCAAAAAGGAAAAATAAAAATAAGAAGAGAGCAATAAATTTCCTTCTCACTCCACCTTCTCTTCCTCTTCCTTCCTACTTCTTTTGAACCATGTGCATGTACATTTTGGAAAAAAATCAGTCAGGCTTCAGTAAAAAGTCATGTTTTGGCTTGGTGCTCAAAAGAAACCAGCATTGGTACCAGTCGGACTTTCAAGAAGAGGGCATTTCACAGTCAAGAGTGATACAGCTCAGAAGGTCCTCTCCCATATTGTCCCACTTCTTCTTGTCCCCATTGATGGGACACAGAGGAGGGCACCTCCTGCAGACTTCAGTTCTCAGCACAGATATATATATAGGGGAAATTACTCCTTCAAGTAGCAAAGTCCCAAGTGCTTTAGATCTTTAAAGGTCATAAGGTGTACTTTGCATGCTATTCTTTGGAATTGACAGGAGGAATGTGAATGTAGGGGCAATAACATGGGCATAAACCATGCTTTGGTGTCTAGACAATTTGACTTTCTTGACATGATGGCAGAGATTATCTTGTCCACACTGTGCATCACCACATTTCAGACGCTCACTATTTTGAAAATGAGTTTGAACAATGCAGTTCATTGTAATGAGCTTAGTAAGGAGAGAGCCAACCAACGGTAATACATTTTATTTACTGTACTGCCTAGCTTTCAGTGACTTCTTGGAAGCTTTGAACATGACATTATCAATGCTCTTAGCAGGCTGGTGGAGGCTTTGCCTACAGTAATCATGCAAGTGAACTGCTCACAAAGTTGTTTCAGTGCTGTGCTTATTGACATATTTCACTGGCTCCTTAGAAGGGTGACCAAATGCCTGCCCTGACAAATCTGGTGGTTTAATATTTTGTGGGTAGGTAATCAGGCTAGATTGTTGAGGGTTTATTGTTTTTTATTGTTGATACTGGAAGGCAGTAGTGATACTGTGGTGATAGCACATTTTTGGTTTTGAATATTAAATTGATAACCACTTTACGTATTTTGGTTAGTAGAATAACAGTTGTAAATGTCCTTTCTTCTAGACACCAGTAAAGAAGCCAGGTGATGGAAGAAAAGTAACCTTTTTTGAACCTGGCTCTGAAGAAACATCTAATAGTAAGTAACCATTTTATTCATTTCAATAATGGTAGCTGAATTCAGGAAGCATCAATTTATTTTTATGAGTCAAGAAAAATAGGTGATTTTAAACAGCTGATTTTTTTAAAAAAAAAAACTCTATATATTTCCCAGATAAATAAATGCATGTTAACCTCTTGTTACACTGATGTAAAACCTTAGTAGACCCTTTATGGATCCTCAGGCTACACTGTGATTTAGATTCAGAATATATTTCAACTAATGGAAGAGTTTTGCTTGTGGATCTGCCTAGTTTAATGGGATTTCCTTGTCCCCCTCCACAGCTCACCTTATTCAGTAAGTTCCCCTGATGCTCTGTGAACTATTGGGGGAAATCCTGGAGGGATTCCTGTGCAAATTCGCTTCCATGAATCCAGCTTGGTGTGCTTTTGATCTGTATCCAACCCACAGTAACAATATTGTACCATATTAGAAAAATGGTACATGTTGCTCATTAGTTGTAAGATTGAGAGAATTAGGGTTATATTCATGTAATGCACATGACAGCACAAGAATTATTTTTATTTTAAAAAAATTGTTGTCCCCTCCCCTGCCCCAATAATCTCCATCAAAGCTAGGTGGTAGTTACTAGGGTTTTCCACATGAGATGAAAGGTAAATGTTCATGTTATTTATAGCTAAATATACTATTATAACTACAATTTTTGAGAAATGTGTTCTAAATATTGATTACTGTCCATTCTGATACTGTTAAAAATACTGAGTGTTTTTATTTGGAAATGTCAAATCACTTGGAAGACTTACCAGAGTATCAGCATATATCAGAAATGCAGTATTTGCAGTGTGAAAGTATTTTAAAAATAAAAACACTGTAATTCCAGAAAGCATGTTGTTTTGCAGAAGGCTAGGACAGAGTTTAGGTTTCAAAAGTGATTTCACATGTGCTTCTCGATAACCTGCTACTTTGCGTGTAACAAATGCTTACCAATTAACGAAGCTTTACCTGCTTATTCTATCTCTTCATTAGGTAATAAAGAGGATGAGTTCAGGATGCCTTATCTCAGCCATCAGCAGCTTCCTGCTGGCATTCTTCCCATGGTCCCTGAGGTTGCACAGGCTGTTGGAGTCAATCAAGGACACCACACCAAAGAATTCAATAGGGCAGCCCCCAATCCTGCAAAGGCAACAGTGACGGCTATGATTGCTAGAGAGCTGTTATATGGTGGCACTTCTCCTACTGCTGAGACGATTTTAAAAAACAGCTCCTCAGGCCATGTACCCCACGGACCTTTCACTAGACCCTCCGAACAGTTGAACTACCTTTCCGGTGTTCAAGGAATCCAGGTAAACTCTTTGAAGGCAGAATACTCAAGTGTGTCTCTTCATGGGTTTTGGCTTGCTGGATGAAGACCATTATTGCACATAGCCAAGAGGCTTTCATTACTGGACGATGGATTAAATTTATTCACATCAGTCTTACCCTTAAAATGGAAAGTTTCCCAGCTAGAATACAACACGGGTAGCTTAGAACATTTGCTACGTTTTTGTTGCATTGTTGGTTCACAGATCCTCAGCTTGTTAGTAATGCAGCTAGGCAACCACCATTCAGTCTGAAATCATTTTCAATACAGCTAATAAGCCACTTTTGGGAAAGCTTGTGCAGCTGAAGTATATTTGCATTTCCCCCTTTGTTGGTGAGATATATGGATTTGGCATCTGTTTTACTTACCTATTCATTCTGAACAGGGTAGCAGTCTGTGACGAGGATAATTGTGTAATTGTCTCTTGCTGGACTGAGAAGCAGTGGAGGCAGGGACTTACTCTTTTTTGCTACTGTAAGATTTTTTTAAAAATCCCTGTATGTAGGATCATGATGCTCCTTTAAATATTAACCACAAACCTTTCTTCTTTAATGTGCTACTTCCCTATATACAAAGGAACAATGCCCACTCCAAAGTCTTGCAGAGTCTAGCAAAAGCTGCTCTGCCTTTTGTTTCTTATGAAAATACCCGCCTTTTTTGTCTAGGAACCCTTAAAGTGTCTTAAATTAAAATAGTTTGACCCTAAAGTAACTGTTTCAAAGAAAAATATCTAACATGCAGAGTATGCTCTGTTGTGTTGGCTTGGGGCTTCAGCAAGTAAAACAGGTGTCCCATGTCACCAATTGTAACAACAACAATAAAAGCTAGACAGACTAGGATTTCTAGTTTATACAACATTTTGTATTTGCTGAAAAGCAACAAGTGGGGCTGAAAGAGAATCCCCTAATTTAAAAGTTCCTCTTGAAGAGTCACTGCTTCTGGCAAACACCAGCCATACCTTTGATGGGGAGGGAATGCAGAATGGTATCTAACAGCTTTATGGAAGTATGTGGGCAGGTTGGTATAGATTCAAGTGATTGTCAAACACCATTTTTCTAGTAATATAAATCAGTGTAACAGTTTCTGTAGTATGTGATGTTTATGCTTCCGCATTTAGTGCCAGTTTGTTTTTCCACTGCCCCATGAAAATGGTGACATGCATTGGCTATATCCAGCAACTGAGGAATTGAAAGTATTAAACCCTGTTAGTTTTTGCTTCACTTCTGCTCATTGCATCATTTTGTGAAATGCTTTGAGATCTTATTATTTTAAAATTGTTACTGCTGCTTGCTATTAGGTTCAGTTTTGTACTCAGCTTTGTGCAGAATGTAGGGATTTTGTCACCCTGACTAGTTTATAGTCTTTGTAACACGGACAAGAGAAGGATTGGTCTTATCAAACTAATAATGAGGATATGATGTATTGGCATGTTGGAGCGAAGAGCGTGAAGATTAATCAGAAAAGAATCCTGAGTAAAAAGAAAAAAAACCTGTTTAAATGGATCCTGAGAGTAATCTTGAAGGGAAAGTGATTTTACAGATTCCAAATAGGAAACAGGATAGTCACTGTGGTCTGATATCTGGCATAGATGTGGCCACCATTCAGTTCTTTGGTGCAAGGTGTTTGAACCATAGTTTGGGGTTTCTTTGGTTCCATCTTGCACACATTAGTATGACTTCAAAATATGTGTATGTTTGGAAAGGACAGATCCACATATGTTGTCCTGAATTCTGTCCACATGTTATTCCTAGCATTCTAAGCCACCTTCGATCTTCACTTGCAGAAGGGCTCAAGAGAGATTATATTTTTTCCTCTGTTCTGAATTCAGAGCAAGGAAGAAATAGGTGTTTCGTCTGCAGCTGTTAACTTCTCCAAATTGCAGTACTAATGAGAGTTCTGGTGAGGGAACCTGAGGTTGTGGGCATCCTGCTTAGAACACTCAGGATGAGTGGATTGGGGACTCTTGTTTTGAAATAATTAAACTTCTTTCTTTCTCAGGTTGAATACAAAGATTTTCCCAAAAACAACAAGAATGAATTTGTGTCTCTTATAAATTGTTCCTCTCAGCCACCCCTTATCAGCCATGGAATTGGAAAAGATGTTGAATCTTGCCACGACATGGTAAGAGAACTAAAAGCATCTTCTGAGCTGATTTGTAGAAATTGTTATCTTGTTGGCTAGTATAACTCCTCCTGATACATGACATCTTATATGTTCAGAATAGAGGGGCCAGAGAGTCAATATTACATCTCCTGTTTTTCCCCCCTTTGGTCCAGAGGAAGCTCTGTTTGATAAAAGATATTGGATAATTCAGGAATGCAACTTGTGGTCAAAAATCTGATGCTGTTACTTCTTTAAAAAGGAAAACTATAGTGTGGCAAAGGTTCTGATGACAGAAATTTTGACACAGACCTGCTGTCAGGGTTTGAAGAGGAATAGCTAACTTTTCTTGGTGCTGCACAGACTTCCAAAAAAGTCAGAGAAATTCTCTTTAAAAAGAATAATCAGAAGTTAATTTCTGGCTTTGAAAAGGTATTTCACTCATTTTTAAATGTGCCTGTGACACGTTTAAAAGGTGAATCACTATTCCTTGAGGCTTTCAAAAGAGGTGGCTGATCTTTTTTCTCCTGAGAAAACGGGTGATCATAAAGGCATTTGGGCGGTTTTTGGGGCCACAAAACTTCCAGATTGAATTTTGGGGTACTATGTACAGAATATCAAATCTTCCTTTACACAGTTATGTGTGTAAGGTATATAGACATGTATGTATATGAATTATGTAAGTGAAGTCAGAAGGACCAGAGAAATCTGTTTGGCTTTGGCAAAATCCCCAAATGTGTAGACAGAGCAAGCAGTGTTACAAACCACGGAGCAGAGACAGGATATGTGGTACTACCTGGAGGAAATCCCTCAGAGGCCTCTGGTGTGGTATGTAGTCAGCAATATCATACTATAGTTGATGTGCCATTAAAGCAAGCAAGAGCAGGCTACATTGTGCTGATCTTTTAAAAAAAATTTTAATTGCTTGTTTAGTAACATTTTTGTGGTTTCCTGTTTACTTTGCCTAAATGATTTCAGTCATACAATAGCATATGCCTAGGTTATATACAAAATTGAAATTGAATGCTTTTCTTTCTTTAGGCTGCATTAAACATCTTAAAATTGCTGTCTGAGTTGGACCAACAAAGTACAGAGATGCCAAGAACAGGAAATGGACCAATGTCTGTGTGAGTGAAAATGAGCAATCATTCTTTATGTTCTCTCTCTCTTTTGAGTTCAGTAAGAAAAAAAATTGCCAGTATCCCCAGCTTTGTGACATTCATAAGACAGTTTCACAAAAATGTCATTTGTCTTTAGTAGGTGTGTTTATTTAAACAAATCTATAAAATTAAGCCTTCTTTTCTTAGTTTTGGTGGGAGAGTGCATTTTTGCCCAGAGTTCTACATTACCAGTACTGTCTTGTTTTAGCTTTACAACAAATTGGCCTGTCATTCATATGTCAGTTTTAAATGTATTATCAAAAATAGAAAATCACTTTAAGTAAATCATTGCCAGGAAATGTTTTATTGTGATTCTTTTTAGCAGGACAGGTTTCTTTTCCCAGAGTAGCTTAATTGCATTGCTAGAAAAGCATCTAAAGCAAATTGATAAATAAAGTAGCAGGCACTTGATATTTCAGATGAATGTTTTTTCTTGAATTTGAGAGAACCATATATCTGTCACAGCACTGCTCAAATTGGTGCATGCTAGTCCCAGAGCCAGTGGCTTCCAGTTTCTGGTTAATTTCCAAAAAAGAAAGAAACAGTTATAGTTGACCATAAATGAATATGGCATTGCTCCTTGGCAATTTGGAAAAAAATTATTGCTGGTCTCCAATCTCAGATAGCTAGAGAAGCACTGATCTTTCTGCTTAAGCAGAGCATGAATTCCTACTGATATTTTTCTTTCTTTCATTTTTCTAGATGCGTGAAGCAAGAAATGGAAAATGACCCTCTCCTCAAACCGGCTAGCTCAAACACTTTGGGACAAACACTGGACACCACTGCCTAAAAAGGCTTGACTGGACCCAAACCTTGAAAGCACCAGAGAAAATCAAATGCTTCCTAATTAATGTAACCTAACTGTTTTAGAGCGCTACAGTTGTCACAAACCACTGTAGTGTCTAAATCATAACCGTTGCTTTTCAAACAGTGATAAATTTTTAGTTTCATTGCATTGTTTTGAATGACACTATAAATTTTTCATTTTAAAAAGTTTCTTAATTGTACCTAGAATTATAGCACAGTTTAGAAACTTTGTTGTCTGACACACTTACCTATGAACTAACTTGGGAAGATCATATCCATGTATGTGTTCAGTCTTTTTGTTTTTAATGAAATTGTAAAAATTTCACTGGAAACAAATTGTGTGCCTACCATTTGATTAAAAAAATAAAAGTCAGAGAGGCAAGCCTAGCCTGAGTATCAAACAGTTGACAAAATAATTATACATTTTAGAAATTTTAAACCTTATTTGATCACTTTGATTTCTAGAATATTTTTGCGGGGTGGGGAGGAGGGAGGGAAACCTGAATGCAAAAGAAGTATAAATGGATGCTAATCTTTGTTTTAAAAAAAAAAATGTGTGTGTGTGTCTGTATATAAAGGCACACAAACTCCGTACAGTACAGGATATGATCTCAATGTAGTGCATATAAAACTGCAGATTGATTTTCCTTGAGTGCTTTATACTGTTTAATTACATCTCCATGTAGGGCTGAAAAAAATTACCTATGTTTATATATAAAACTGTGTTGCTTTTGATGTTGTGTTTATTGCACACAGTGATGTGTGCAGTAAAGTTTTTGCATATGGTCCAGTTAAAGCACGATAGCCTTGCAAGTTAAGTACTGCTTCAGTTCATTGTTTACGCTGGAATTTTTTCTCCCCATGGAATGTAAGTAAAATAGTGAGTGTCCAATAAATATTAAATACTAAAAAAAAAAACCCTATATGTTGTGTTGTTTTTTTAAATGGCAGTGCCCTGTGAGATTTTCTAAAGGTATATTTTATGTGTTAATGTTGACAGAAATTCAAAGCTAATAAAACACACCATGGTTTATTATTAACAAACTCTGCACATCTGTGGTGGACAGAACTCAGCCAATGGACAATAAGTAGCCCTAGACCATTTCCAAAATGGCTGCCAAGAGGCTGTATGTTGACAGTGCAGTGGTAGCCAAAAAAGAGACTTTCCTTTCATTAAGGAGCCCCCTTAAGAAGCACACACATAGTTACTAGTCTCACTCTTGGAAGCCTCCAAGAATGATGGTGCTTGAAAACAAGGTGCACACTGCCTGCACGGCTTGTTCTATTTTTGAACAAGTAAATTTGAATTTTCAAAATCATATTTTATTTTGATTTCCCTAATTCCCCTGAATGTTGACATAAACTATCGTAGTTGTGATAATCCTATAAGACAGGGCAAGTACAACCCTGGGGCTGCGTGCAGTCTTTAGTGCTGTTGTTGTAGCCCTCACACTTCCAGATTCCTTAGTGCACCCTTTTTCTGGTCTCCCAGAAAGGGTGAATTGCATTGTCTACAAGCCTCCAAGAGTGGCAATCACCTTTTAAATAAATTTCAAGCTTATCTTCACTATTTAAACATATTTTTTTTAGAATACTTGTTTTCCAAAACTACAAGCAAACTCTTGGGAACTTTCAGTTCTTCTTCGTGGTCTCTGTGTCTCACACACTAGGAGCTTTCACGCATGTGCGGTAGCGTTCGGAAGATTCTAGAGCTTAGTAGCTTGGCGGGACCTCCTCCCCCATGCCCGCACTGAGCATGCTCAGCCCGCTAAGCCAACGGTCTCTTCTCAATTCTTTCTCGTCCGCCGTTGCGAATGGAAGGTTCCTGGTTTAGCAGCAACTTTTGGCTTTTCTTCGGATCGTTTTCTCTGGTATTTGACTAACGGACTTTGAAACTTGACTTGGCTTTGGATATTCGGACTTGGTTTTGGTATTTTGGATCTCTTTTTTACCCCTCCTATGCTCTTCTTTGTCGGCTCTTCTCCTTCTGCCGCCGCTCTCCGCTCTCCTTCTGAGTTCCCCCTCCTTGGACTCTCTCGTCTCTGTTGGCTTTGTTTAAAAACTGTGCAACTTGTGGTCGCAAGGTCGCCCTGTCTGACGGACACCATGACTGCCTCTTTTGTTTGGGGGAAACCCACAACGTTAAGGCTTGTCCCATTTGCCACGAGTTTACCGCTCAAACTCTGCGAAACCGCTCATCCCATTTAAAATCTTATTGCTGGGAAGAGTCTCTTTGAGCGAGGGAACAGCCTGAGGCTCACTCCGTCGTGTCCAAACCATCGACTTCAGCACAACCTGCAACCACACCATCGGCGGTATCGGTGGATGCCTTACCACCGACGTCGACGGTATCGGGCCTGGTACCATCCTCACAGCCACCGATATCGTCCTTACCGAGGATTCCAAAGTTACCATCGGCCGCATCGACTTCCCAGGAAGCTCCTACGGGCTTGCAGGCAGCTAAACCAACTAGGCCGCTTACTGCTGCCCAGCGTAAGCGACCTGCCTCTCAAGAGGCTTCTAAGGAGAAGGGGAAGAAAAAGAAGAGAAAGGAGAAGCGGCGTTCGCCCCCCAAGGCAACCCGCCTTCAGACACCTCCTCTGACCCAGCTGACTGAATCGAACCCGCAGGAAGTTCTGGAGCTGTCTGACGAGGAGCAGACCGTCAGCTCGGTCCTGCCCTCGGAACCGCCCATACTCACGGCTGCGATATCTCCGCCTGGTCACCCAAAAAGGGTGGACTGCCTGGAGGATGTTCCGGCCCTACATCGGGCCTCGCTCAGTCATCGGGTGGCGTCTGGCAGGAGTGAGTAGCGCTCCCCAGAACTCAGGGTGAGACAGTCCCTACGCCACCAAGAGGCCTACTTTGAAAGGGCCCCTTCTCACCCTTCGACTGACTCACCATTCACCTCCGCATTGCACATCGGGAGGTACAGTCGAGAACATGCCTGGCGAGAACATCCAGGCTTGTACCTGTCTTACTCTCCATCCTATAGAGACCCGTACCACCGGGACGTGAGACTTTGGTCACCCTACCGGCAGTCCCGTTCACTATCCCGCAAGAGGTACCATCACCGGTATCAGGGATCGCTGAGTTGGTCGGCTTCCAGGTCTCTGCGATACAGGAGGTCCCAGGAGTGCTCGCCCCGTTATAAGGCCATGTCTCCGCCCCCGAGAGTGACTTTGACCGTCACCTGCCCAGCTTTGGAGTCTGCTCCAGCACAGACCACGGTCCCGGCTACTACCGTTACCCAGGTGATCCAGCGCCCACGGCCTGCTCTGATACCGATCACAACAGCTTCGGCACCTCAGCCGACGGCCACTGCAGCAATACTGTCTACAGTACCAGTTACGGTGCCGACGGTCACCCTGGTGCTATCGCCTCAATGGTCATCGAGGGAGAGGTCCACAGACAGGTCCCCGTCTCAGTCTTCACAGACCTACGAGACGGACTCGGATTCTGACAAATCCACTCCCACGTCCCACGAGTCTCCGCCCTTGGTCTTCGGAGAACCAGGACCTGAATCGGCACCGGAGGATGTGAAGCAGTTCTCCACCATCCTCCTTCGGATGGCTACGGCGCTCAGACTGAAGGTCGCAGACTCGGCTCTAGCAGTGCAGGACCCCGTATTCCAATATGCGGATACCCGTCCACCTTCCACTGCACCGCTGCCGTTCCTGCCGGCCTTGATGTAGGCCCTTAAACACCCATGGGCCAAGCCGGCATCCACCCAGCCAATTCCTCACCAGCTCAAGCACCTGTATCGCAACCAGAAGGAGGACGCCAAATTTCTCTTCAATCATCCGGTGCCCAGTTCGATCGTCATCGAATCTGCCCAGACCAAGGGTGGTAGTAGGTCGCACCCCACCCCACCAGATCGCGAGGGCCGCAGGCTAGACACGTTCGGCAGGAGGTCTTACTCTGCCTCATCCCTGATTGCCAGGGTGTCTTAACACTCAAGCTTGCCTTGCGGCCTGTCTGAGAAATCTGCTGGACAGGTTCTGTCCTCTTCTGTCCAACCTTCCGGAGGAGAACTACACGAGTGCTATGCAGTTCTTTAACGAGGTGGTAGCACTTGCAAACCAGCAGATCATCTCATCGAGACACTCAGTGGAGGTGGCGGCGCGGGTGATGGTGGGCTCCGTCGCCTTGAGACGATACACGTGGCTCAGGTCGTCGGGCCTGCAAGAAGACAACAGGAGAAGGATCGAGGACCTCCCCTTTGATGGCCAGGGGCTGTTTAACGCTACAACGGATGAGGCGATGGACCATCTCGTCAAGGCACGTCTGATGGCCAAGAAGATGGGCATACATCAGGCCCTTCAGCCTTGCCGTAGCTTCGGCTCCTGGCCATCTTGGCGCAGGTCGTCGTCCTCGACCTATCAACCTCAATCGCCCCACTCAGCCCCGTCCCGGCCATCTACCTCGTCCTCGGCACAGAGACCTCTTCGGAGACGCCCATCCTCTTCTTCAAAGAAGTCCTCGTCCGAGACGAAGTCCCAGTTTTGACCACCTTTGCGGGTCACCACCACAGCCATCCTTCAGCCTGCCAGCAGCCTTCGAAGATCAACTGAGCCTGGCCCGACATCTCGCCGATTGGCGTCACATCAGCACGGACTCTTGGGTTCTCTCCATTGTCCGTCTTGGCTACACCATTGGGTTTGGAAGTATACCCCCACGAGGCGTCTCCTATTCCACCCCAGCCAGCTCTGCTCTGCTGGAAGAGATCCAGTCCCTGCTTCAAAAAGGAGCGATCAAAGAACTTCTGTCCTCAGCCAGTACCACCGGCTTCTTCTCCTGGTACTTCTCGGTACCGAAATCGGATGGAACCCTACGGCCAATCTTGCACCTCAGAGGAGTGAACGAGTACATCCGCCCCAAGAGGTTCAAGATGGTCACTTTGTCTTCGATCCTGCCATTCCTTCGGCGAGGGGAAAGGTTCGCCTCCATTGATCTTCGAGATGCTTACTTTCACATCGCCATTTGCCCGCAGCACAGACAGTACCTACGGTTCGCGGTTGACGGCACCTGTTACCAATCCAGGGTGCTACCGTTCAGACTCTCCACCGCGCTCAGGGTCTTCACCAAATGCATGGCCCCCGTGGTATCGTACCTGCGGACAAAAGGCATCTCGATCTACCCCTACCTCGATAATTGGCTGTTGGTGGCATCCTGCAGGCAAAAACTCTACAGCGATATCCACCGGACTCTTTCTCTTCTGACCCGTCTTGGCCTCCAGGTCAATCTAAAGAAGTCGCACCTCGAGCCGGCGAGGGTCCCCAACTTCATCGGAGTGACTCTGGACTTAATGTCTGCAAGGGCATACCTACCTGTGGAACGTGCACGGACCCTTCGTCGGGCTGCGTCTGCTGTCTTCGACACCGCGACAGTATCAGCGAGGAGGATCCAGCAACTCCTCGGGTACATGGCTTCGACCACAGCAGTAACCTACCTGTCTCGGCTCCATGCATGGCCACTTCAGCACTGGTTCATCAGAGTCTTCGACCCACTCCTAGATGACCAGAGGCACCCCCTCCAGCTTCCTCAACAGGTGCATTGCTCCCTGTTATGGTGGCTGTCCTACCACCATCTGCTGTCAGGGAACTGACCCCTCAGCTCACACACCCGCCCAGCCATCCCCTCTTTCTCAGGTCCCTTATTGGCAGACTACAGAATTGAGGAGAGACTTTTGGCTTGGCGGGCTGAGCATGCTCAGTACGGGCATGGGGGAGGGGTTCCCGCCAAGCTACTAAGCTCTAGAATCTTCCGAATGCTACTGCGCATGCACGAAATCTAGTGTGTGAGGGCACAGATGACCACTCGAAGAACCACAGTTACAGGTAAGCAACCTGTTCTTTTTTGCTTTTTTGTAGGATGGACATTCCTGGCTATGTTAGCCCCACAGGGTTCCAGGGATAGAAAATGGGCCCCTGGGCCTACTGCAGTTGCCCACCTCTGCTAGAAGATAAGTCAAGGCTGTTCTCATATTATGAACTTGAACAGAAACAGAATATTTGTGCAGAGTCATGCATTCTTTAAATCACTCCACTAACACATGTGTGCCCTATGACCTGTATGATCTCCCAAACCATTGACTCCAGAACTTGCAAGGCATTTGTGAATGAAGCTATTCTTGCACTCGTACAAATGAGGAACCTCTTTGTCAGGGACTCATAGCAATGTGTGTGCAATTCCTTTTTGAACCTGTTCCCTCGGCATCTACAACCCCCATCCCCACTGTTGTGCCGCTGTTGCTGGTGGTGGTGTCCAGCAGTAGGGCTCTATGGACCTCCCGGAGTCCCTGGACTCCGGGTTAAGAACCACTGCATTAGATAATGAGATTACTTTTCTCTTAATTAAGTTACTCTTACTGAAGTTTCTCTGGTGAAATTACATTGGCACATGAGATGAAGTAAGATGCATTGTGGTACATACAAACACATAAGTAGGATGGAAAGTGGATGGTTGTTTTATTTATTTCCTTGAGCAAGTGTGCTAAATTCCAGAGAATATGTGCTGCAAAGGCTGCAAGCGAGATGTGTGTTAGCTATTAGAAATTTCTATCTTTTCCTTTCCCTATTAAATTTCTGTTATTTAATGTATTTCTAAATTGCCCCTCCATTCAGTGGGTGCTGAAGTTGATTTAAAATAGAACCGTAAAAACAATACAATCCAGCAGTTCAAAAAGAAACACAAATTAAATACTTCTTAAAATATTGAACTATATCTCTGCTTTCCATCCAGGCAATTAAAGTGAGCAACTTAGAAAGGAGTCAATACTGAAGTGTTATCAGGGGAATGAATGCATTACCCAATAATTACACATTTGATCCATTGTTAACAGGCTGCCACCAATGCAGATATTATTAACCTCAATTCAATTAGCTCTGCAGTGATAGAAAACTAAAATCTTCTTTCTCTGGGTTACAGTTTAGGAAAATTAGATTTATCAAGCCAATTTCCTGGGAAGAATTGGAATATAACATAACACGCCTGTGATGTTCAGACTAAACACCCCTAAACAAAATTAACTGAAATATATGGAGTTCTTTTTTAAAAAATTAACAAAAAAAGGATGTTTCCACCTGCAGTGTCATTTTGTTGAGTCACGCAGAGCACCTTAAATTCTCTTTGGTCTGATGAAACAACAAATGTTGAAAGGAATTGCCAATCATATATTTTGGCAGCCAAAGGCAAGAATGTTCTCAAAGAGGGCTTGTGTGTGTACATCTCACCTGTTCAAAATTGGAATGGTCCAATTCAACCAATATGCCAAAACTTGGATTGTATCCAGTTGTTCTTTTCTCTGGTACAGAACAAGAAATTTTGTTGCAGATGGTCTCTTAAAAGGGAACATCCTTCTTACTGCTACTCTGCTGGTTTTTTAGGAATGCATTTGTCCAGTCCCAGGAATTTTTGAATGAGAACTTGAACTTCCCAAGGAAGGAGGCTGAAGGAGGCAGAGAAGAGGAAATGGCAGGTTTAATAAATGCCAAACAAAGAGACACAACTGCTTTACTGTAATATTAGGAAGAGCCAAAAAGAAGTTGTAAATTAGTACAAATAACTTGTTCTCAGCCCTGCTTCCATTATTCCCCATTACGCATCTCTCCTCTGTTGGGCAATATCATGTAGCTTCATATGGCTGCTATGTTACTGCCAGTTTTGGGAGCTATTGTCATGGAAATTTGGCTGACTAGGTCTAACTACCAGTGTGGTGGTAAGCTGTCCTGAAGCTTACTACTAGAGATGAAAGGAGTACAGCTATAGAAAACAAGCACTGTATAGTATTCTCATATATAGTTACAGATTCTGTCAGGTTTACATCTGCAGCGTTGGCCTGTGTCAAATTGTTCAGAGGAGGATGTTGCTTCCTGTTTTGTGAGATTTTAAAAACCATATACAGTCAACCCCTCCATGTTTGCAGGTTTCACTTTTGCAGATCTGATTATTCATGGATTATTTGCTGTCACCTCTGCTGCCTCTCTATGCCATTTTTGATAGGGACTGCGAGCCTTGTGAGACTGAGAAACTGCAAATGAGGCTAGTAAGTCTCTATTAAAAATAGTGTGGAGCAGCAGTGGAGATGGCAGTAAGCCCCACGAGACACCCACTTCTGCCTTGTGGAGGAACCCTGATGACTCAAAGGAATCCACCGTGGGTTGAATATGGTGATCATACTTTTTGTGTGTGTGTTCAATATGGTTTGGGAGGGCCCAGAGCTGTTCACATTTTTTTTCACTTTCATGGGGTCCTGTGCCCCTAACCATAGCAAATGTGAAGAGATGACCTAAAAGGCTGCATAACAAGGATAAGTCAAGACAGTATGAACAGTGATCCTTCTTTCAGACTTCTCGTAGCTTCCCCAAAACAAAATAACATGAGAGGTTTGCCCAAACATTATCTGTGGAACTAACACAGGGGAATGCCATATATTTGGTTAGAAAATAATTTCAGATGTCCTGGTTTTCACTGAGATGATAGCGCTCTTCTCCACAAGGGAACCAAGAATCCTCTCCAAGGTGTAAGAGCACTACATGCATACATCCTCTTCTCATTATCAAAATGTGGAGATTGTGATGCACATCCAGCATGTGGTAGGTATAAACATAAAAAATATCTATAAGGGGGAAATCAGGAGCACTTAAAACACTACACAATTATAGTATTATTATTCTACTTTAACAGCCATGGCTTAATCATATGGAATCCTATGGAGTCATGGGGTCTGTAGTTTGGTGAGGCACTAGAGATCTCTGGGTGAGAATTCTACATGTCCCTCCCTAAACTCCCAGTCCCAGGATTCTGTAGGATGGAACTGTGACAATCAAAATGCAATCATGACACTTTAATTGTGTAGTGTGGAAGGGCTCCAGATCAGGGTTTTGTCATGCCCACAGCAGCAGCAGAAACTGTGTGGTCCTCCAGAAGTTGTTGAGGCCAACTCACAGCAGCCCTAACGTAGCCAGTGGTGAGGATCACTGAAAGTCACAGCTCAATAACACCTAGACAGATGTTTCCCACTCCTGTTCTCTCACAGGACATTGCAAACCATGCATTCTTTTTCCTATTTTCCTGACATCAACCACATTTTAGCATACCACAAAAAAGCCAATAATGTGAAAATAAAATGAGTCAAGTAATGCCATTTGTCCCATCTCTTTTCTCCACCTGTATCATTTCAAGAGGGGGCATGCCTGATTATGTGTGCAGTGACAGAGTAACTATGGGTATCTCCCTGCTTTTCCCTCATTCATCATTATGATTTCTGGTTGCCTAACAGTAATAACCTGTCGTGGTCCTGGAATTTATGTTCTTCAAATTCTAATGTTTTAATTCACAAAGAAATGCAGCTTGTCTCCAATATTGTTCACTTTCTCTCTTGCAGATCTCCAGGGTTTTGGGGTGGGTGGGAGGGGAAGAGGGTGGCTCTGTGCTGCGTTAATACCAAGGCATGCATGCTGCTTCAGTGGGTGCCTCTCTTATTTGCCAGCCTCTCCTCACCATTACACTTTCCAGAATCTATATGACCCAAATTACAGTATTTGGAGGAATGGTACAGGATGAGACCAGGTGGGTAAAAGAATAGTTCTGTGCAACCTTAGATTAGAGTTGCCTAAGTGAAAACTGGAGATGGTTCCTGTTTCTTTAACGGCTGTGCCCACCGATGACACACCCTTCCCGTGGTGGTGAGATTGTGTGCTCCTGTGAGGCAGGATGCTATGCTGATGGTAGCAGGGCTACTAATAGGGTCTCCTATGTCAGACAGACTTTTTGCTCAGAAGCCAGACTAAATGTGCCAAACAGTTACTGGGCAGCAGCAGTTTGTGTGTGTGTGTGTAGGAGGTGGGGGGGACACTGGCAGAAGCTATCTCAGAGACAGTAGCAATAGCATCATAGCTAACACTTGCTAGTACTGCATAGAGGGAGACAAAATATAACCTTTTGAATGTCTTTTACCATGAAAACCCTATGATGAAACAATCCAAGATGAAACAAGAGATAATGCCAAAATAAGAGATTCCCAGATCTGAAGGCACTCAGGCCATTTCCACACTAGACTGCTATAGTGCTATTATTCCACTTTCAACATCCTATGGAATCCTGGGGTTTGGAGTTTAGGGAGAGGCCCTTATGCAGCACTCCTCATAGTTGTCCTCTGCTGTACCCCAGTAGCTCACTGAAGCCATTTCTGCACTAGACTGTTATAGTGCTATTATTCCAGGTAAAGTCAAATAATTGCACAATGTTTTACTCAGGAAATGAAAATCTAAGAAGAAATGAGATGGCATTAATAGTGAGGAGAGATGTAGGAAAAGCACTCAGAGGATAGAAAGCAAAGCATGACCAAATCATATCAATAAGATTTCAGGGAAAACCCATCAATATAACCATAATCCAAGTTTATGCTCCAATTACAGAGGCAGAAGAAGAAGAAGAAATTGAAAGACTATATGCTGGAGTCTGGGAGGAAACTGATCACACAACAGATCAGGACTTGTTAATGATTGAAGAACAAAAGTAGAAAACACAGCAGAATCAAAGACTGTAGGAAAATTTGGCCTAGGATTAAGAAATGAAGCAGAAAAGGGACTGAATTTTGCAAGGTCAACAGTTTGTTAATCACAAAAACATTCTTCAAGCAATCCAGGAGATGACTGTACAAATAGATAACACCTGATGGCCTATATAGAAATCAAATTGGAAGCCGAAGATTGAGAAAATCCATTCTCATTATTAAAAATAAGACCAGGAGCAGATTATCACACAAACTATGAACTGCTAATACAAAAAATTAGATTAAAGCTAAAAAAGAACACTAAGGCCATTTCTGCACTACATTGTCATAGTGCTATTATTCCACTTTCAACATCCTGTGGACTTCTGGGGTTTATAGTTTACTGAAGCCATAGAGCTCACTGGCTGAGAATTCTAAATGCTGCTCCCTAAACTGCAAACCCCAGGATTCCATAGGATGTTGAAAGTGGAATAATAGCACTATAACAATGTAGTGAAGAAATGGCCTAAATTAACAACTGAGCCAAAATACAATCTAAAGAACATTCCTATAGAATGTAAAAGTAATGTAAATATTAGAATTGCACTATTAAGTCTAATTAACTGGAAGACAGAGGAAATTTGAACTAACTCCAGGGATATTATCAAGGAAGAATGCAAAAAGCCGCTATCTGTAACCACAAAGAAAGAGATGCCTTAATGGATGAGAGATTAAACTCTTCAAGCAGTTAAGGACAGGTGAGAAACAAAAGTAAAAGGTGACAAAATAGAGTCAGAACCCTGAATGCAACTGTTCAGTGACTTGGGACATTTCTGAACTAGACTGTTATAGCGTTATGATTCCACTTTCAACATTCTATGGAATCCTGGGGTTTGCAGTTTTGGGATGGGCCAGCTGGCCCCTCCTGAAACTGCAAACCCCAGGATTCCATAGGATGTTGAAAGTAGAATCATAGCACTATAACATTCTAATGCGGAAATGACCTTGTACACAGTGACAGGGATAACTACAATAATAATCCACACAGAGAAATGGAAGATGACAACAAAAAAGGAAGATTTCTTTCATAATCTTTCATAAGCTTTGAGAAATCAAAGAATAAAGATGCTCTGTGACCAGCAGAGAAACACATTACATGACAAAGTAGAAATAAAAAGATGTTGGAAGCAATACACTGAAGAACTATATAAAAGAGGTGAAAGGATGAAAATTTCATTCACAGAAGATCCATTTTAAGATGAATCTCCAATTTTAGAAAGTAAAGTGGAAACTGCATTCAGAGCACTTTGAAGAAATAAATCAACAAGAAAAGATGGCATACCGATAAAGCTGCTTCAAGCTACAGAGACAGAACCTACTCTAGTTCTAACTAAAATCTGTCAACAAATATGGAAAAGAAAAGAATAGCTCACAGATTAGAAATGCTCAGTATACATTCTAATCCCTATGAAAGGGACACCAGGGACTGCAGTAATCATGGGATGACTGAATTAATTTCCCGTGCAAGGAAAGTCATGATCAAGATTCTACAACGAAGACTTCTATCATATCTGAGAAATGCCAGATGTTCATGCTGGGTTCAGGAAAGGAAGAAGCACTTGGGATCATATTGCAAACATGTGGTAGCCAATACAGCACATCAAAGAATTTCAGAAGAAAATCAGTCTGTGCTTTACAGATTACAGTAAATACTTTTATGTAAAGATCATGAAAAACTGCAGATTACACCTGCTCTTTGCTCAGCCTTGATAGTTGCTATAGAAAGGTCACATAGTTAAAGCAAAACTTCTGTTGGCACACTTTTCCTACATTGTAGAATTCATTGTAATGAATCCTAGTTCTTCCACCTGTGGTAATTGTTCTTGCCACTGAGTTGAATGGGTTATATCAGACACTCTGAGTATTCCTTGCCTAAGAATACCCTATAAAATTCATGGAATAGCCCTAAGTTGACTTGAGGACATATACACACAAACAGTACATGTTAGTCTGTAAATGTTCATTTTTGGACATGGTCTTTCTTCATTTTAGATCCTCAGGGTTGTAAAGTTTGTTTTTCCCATTAAGCCTGAGTTTTGGAGCTACTATTTATTTATGTACCATATTTATTGCATAAATTATACCTGCAGAGATGTTGTTAGGGGGATAGAAGTTAATATGTCTGGCATTTCCAGAACAATTACTTACTTTTTTGAAATGGCTCCAAAATACATCACTCTGGGGACACAGATCATATATTGGTTACAAAGGATGCCTCGCACAGCTGTTTTTACAAAATGGTCTGGCCTTATGGGAGAAAGGAGGGCTTTCAGTTCTCGTCTGGAAGAAAAACAGATCTGCCGTAAAAAAAAGAATTACTGTAATATGTTTCCTTCCTACACATAAATTCAAGATTTTCTTCACACTGTTGGAGTTACAGACTTGTTTTTATGAAAGCAAAATGGGAATTCTTTAGGAGTTACATCAGACTTGTTAAATTAAGTGAGCAGGATCCACAATATGGTGATAGCACACATGCTTTGCTTGCAGAAGCACCAAAAAGAGTTCCAGTTAAAGATTACAGAAGCAACTGTAGAAAGGCCTCTGCCAGACAGAAGATCACTGCTGGACAGAGTAGACAAGCTTGCTAGGCTAAACAGACTATAGCTAGGAAGTAATTTGTTGCAATAGCATGTTACTTCTAACTGATTCCTTTTTGCAACAACTAAGGCAGAACTATTACAATTGTAACCTGACAGAGGATAAATCACTGCTTTTGGAGAGTGACTGTGACTGTTTTAACTATTTTTTGTAATTACTGGTATGTGTAGTCTCACTACCTAGGTCTGTTTTGTATCACAGGCCAGCAACCTATAATTTTCTGACAGTGATTAGTTTTTAAATGATTATTTTTTATTCTTTTTGAAAAATAGAAACTAAAGAGTTACTTTTAAAAGACTGTACTTACAACAGTATCTAGCTACATCTGGCACATTTGAATTGTAGCTAATTACTTTTAGAAGTAACTATCCAAGTTCTGCGACCAAAAGTCTTATTTGCTTCTTTCTTGCTGGAATGGGGTGACAGTATCACCTACTTTTTTGTTGGAGTGAAAGAGGACTCTGTGGATCATTATCTAGAAAAGTCATCAACTTTCTGATTTTTCCTTCTTTTATGAAACCACTGTCTTCATCCACAGTGTTCAAGCTTAACATTTTGTGTACAGGCAGAAACATGATTAATTGCAGAAATATATAAACTGCTGAAGCAAAGTAGAATTACTGTGAAGAAATCTAAATGATCCTCTGATGATTCTGTACAAGGTGAGTTCAAGGTATCCTTATAGCTAAACAACCACAGCCATAAATTATGTGAATGGAATTCCCCTCAACCCACCCTGGGAGCATTAAGAAGTTCAGCAAAGGAGGGATCAGTAATCAATTGGAGTAACTGAATTAAGCAAGTTAGACATATCTCTAGTCTCTTTTCTCTTTTTCTGCTCTCATTTGCTGGAGGAATTTACATTGTGAAATGAACTTCTGCAACAAGATTGTCTCCCTCTTGTTACCTCACTTGGTGCCCCCTGCCCCAGTGTGCTTGGCAGCTTTTCAGGGTGTGCAGGGATACTCACCTTTTCTTCATATTCTGATGTTTAGAGATGAAGCTAGTTATTGGGAGTACAGAGTGCTGAACATTACCTGACTCCACAGCCATGAAACATGCCTGTGTCAATGAAGTAGGGACACACTAGAGTAGTCTTCACATTGTCGATTCTTTTGGCTTTCAGTTCATGACTAAGGGCTTCATGGAATCCCACCACAGCAAACTTGCTAGCACAGTAATCCTGGGGGGGAAATGAAGTGCTTTCTCATTCACAAGGCAATGTACTCCTGACAGGATTGAGGAATGCTTGGGCTCCAAATGTCTAAGTTCACTTATCCACTCAAGGTGCCAAATCCAAACATTTTCAGGCTCTTTTTTACTAAAAGCTGTCACATCACCTTAAGAGGCAAATGTAGGTTCTTCGAACAACATGGAGGATGGTTTGTATCACTGAATTTTTTCTAACACATC
Organism: Ctenosaura bakeri; assembly: GCA_948474755.1. NCBI lineage: Eukaryota > Metazoa > Chordata > Lepidosauria > Squamata > Iguanidae > Ctenosaura > Ctenosaura bakeri. The sequence continues at coordinate 210,427 of CAOLHI010001995.1, read as the reverse complement.
ATATCCTCCCAAATTTTACAGCTGAAAACTGGGACACTTGTGGCCAAACAACGTCAGAGTGGAGTCAAGATGGAAAAGTTATTAATGAGAGACAACACAAAAAATAGTAGAGGGTAAGCAGTTTGCTTTTGTATGAGCCTACTGGGAAGAGCAAAATCATGCCCCTCCTCTTCCCTACCCCCTCATTGAATTAACTGAGTGCAAACTACTTTTGCATTTTCTATTTCGTTTGTAGCAACTGAAGTAACCCAAGGAGAAAGGCAGGAGATGGGAGGGGTAGAGAAAAACTGAAACATTTTAAAAGCAGCTTGAAAAGTGGGATGACAGAGGATTAACTGGAACCAGCCTTGCCAAACATTTGGAGGGTATGGAATGGGTTGTCTCACTGTGCCTTCTCTCTCGCATACCAATACTTGATCAGAAGATGCCGTAGCGCTACACTGAATGCTGGGACCCCAAGAGCCACATCTGGTTTCAGCTTGGGGGACTGGGTTTGCATTAGGATTTCCAGAACTCAGGGTGCTGAAGTCTGTGGGAATTTGTTATGCTTCTACACACCACAAGATAAATATCAGGGCAAGAAATACTGAAGGTCTAGAGTAATGTGCAAAGTGGTTTTAAAGCCAAGACATTCATTTCTAACCCTTTCCAGCTGGTGCCACAGTTCACTGGTTCACCATAACCCTATGTGTATGTAGGTGCCAAATAAATACACCAAGAGTAAAGAATAGGAGATGGGGGGCTGTGGTTAGAGACAGTGAGTGCATGTATTGGGGTTCATTGTGCCATTTGGAGCAAGCCAGGGAATGCAGAACCAGAGCTGAGATCTATGATCCTTAAAAAGAAAAAGAAAAAATTCTTGAGAACTGGCAGCGATTCTTCCACAAGCCTCAGTAACAGCAAATCTTTCATGTCATATATGCTATGGGTAAAACCATGTGGGATACAGTGGGAATGGGGAGAAGCATGTAATACAGCTACTGGGCTTTTTCGGGGGGTTTTCTGCTGTCTACCTGGTGGTTCAGAAATCTCAGGGAATAGGGTGCCATTGACCTGGATGCCCCAGGCTGCTGGTGATATGATCTTTAGTTAATTGTGTTCCCATAGAAGGGAAAAAATAATTTATTCTATTTGTTGCTTGCTGTGAGAATGTTTTTGAAAACATTGTGGTTTGCTTTTTCCTGAGCCTACTGGGAGGGACGAGATTCTGCCCACCTCTCCTTTCCTTCTTCTGAGTTAATTGAGTCCAAACTGCTTTTGCACTTTACCCTCAGATCATAGCTCTTGAAGTAAGCTGAGGACAAAGTGCGAGGAGGAGAGAGTAACTGGGACATTTTAAAGCAGTTGAAAAAGTGAGATGACAAAGGGTTAATCAGGACTTTCCCTGCCAAATTCAGACAGCCGGAGGGTATGAGATTTCCTTCATTTTTTTTTTCCAGTGACTCTACTCTAAATCCACTGGAAGAAGTTGGTATAGGGCAGGGTGGGCCATTTCCCAAGATCTGGAATCTACACTGGAATGCCTGCTTTCCTCCTACCTCAAGCCTCAAAGGGCCCTATCTCCTCCACATCCCAATTTTTAAACTTTTTTTTAATTGGGAAAGGATAGCTTGCTATGTGGAGGCTAGAGATGTTGTGTATTACTGTAGGATTTCAGAGGAGTCATGTTGTTTGGCAACTCTGCATATTAAGACACAAAGCATTCCTTTGTGGGATCCTTACAAGTGACCACTGCCCCTCCCTTTTGGTATACCCTATCAGACAGAGATTTGGTGACACGATTGTATGTGTGATCAAAATAGGTCAAAATTGTCTTAAGACATTTGGTAGAGCATCCATTGCCATTTTCACCCAACCATTTCAAGGTACCTGGTACATAGCCATAGCAAACTAGTTTGGCACTTGAGCCAGGAAATACTATGGTGCCCCATTGGTAAAAAATAAAAATAAAACATTGATAATTAAATAAAAATAATTCCCTTTCTTAAAGTTTAACATTTGTTGTCTGAGGTTATTTCCGCACTATACTGTTATAGTGCTGTTATTCCACTTGCAACATCCTATGGTGTTACCACGGTTCTGACATGCCTGGTGATAGCATTAGATATCTCTTGATATCAAACTTATCTGGCCTTCATTTGACCTTTCTCTGCCACCCTGCTCCACATGTTTGCAAGGGCCACCGGACAAGCACGTAAACAGGCGCGGCCGTTAATGGTGGGACATTCCAATCCCCATTTAGGCAGGCAGATTAATGCCTCTCCGTTGCTTCAGGGACCATTTTCTTGCAGACACACCTTGCTTAAGCATGACTTTACACAAAGAGGCTCGGCTGAGAGCCGACAGTTTCTTTATGCTGAGCTATTTGCATACTGGCCACACTATTGTCGTCTAGCACTAAGCTCATCATGTAAACCTGACCTTTTCCAACGCTTTTGTCCCGCTCCAAATTTTCTTTGTTCTCACCGAGCATGACATGGCCTGTAGGCACAATCCACCCTATAACCCCCCCCCCGATTCCGAGCATTCCTTGGATCACTCTGGACTTCCATGCCGCCTTGCTGTCGTTCGGTCTGACGAGCTCCCCTCAGCGAACCGCGCTGAGCTTTCTTCCCTGCAACCTCCACGTCTCTCCAGGACTACGAGATAAGGTGTCGTATCACCCATTTCCCCCTGAAAACTCCCATTTCTATTCTAGTTAGTCATGTGCATGTGGTGTCTTATTTGTTGTTTGTCCTTTAATAAAGCTATCATTTTTGTTACTTTTAAACTTGTCTGGCTGCTCTTCTGACCTGACGCTGTAGACATAGGGTTGCAAGATCCCAGCTAAGTTACCCTGCCTCTCGTTTAGCTTAAGAAAGTGCTCGAGTTAATTTCCCCATCTTGTGTTTTTGCTTGGTTATTTGGGCGTCTCTCCCGGGACCCCCACAATACAGGGTAACAACAGAAACCTGGGGTTTGCAGCCAGCCCCTCCTGAAACTGCAAACCCCAAGATTCCATAGGATGTTGCAAGTGGAATAACAGCGCTATAACAGTATAGTGCGGAAATGGCCTGAGGCAGTCACCTCACTCTGCCCAACAGTTGGGTTAGCCCTGGAGCACCTTGTCTTCATCCACTGAAGCTTGGATCTTCCAGACACCTGGTCCTGCTTCTTACTCTTCGAAGACTCATTTTAGGCTCTGTTTCCCTTCAGAATAACATAATATTTAGCACTCTGATAAACAAAGATAAATATCCTACAGCTCATTCTCTTGTGCAAATGCCATCATATTTCTAGTTGGACAACATTAACCTAACAGTGATTTGAAGTTCTTGTTTCTTTTTTTTTAATCTGAGTGAATTTTTTAATGTTTCAATTTAGTCTTTGTCTTTAGAAACTGGTGGGTTATAGACATTATTTACAAAAACTTAAGTCAACCAGACTTTTTGAGGCAGACTCCTTGTATTATTATAGTCTGCTTTTACTGTGTAATCTGCCAAGTTTAAACACAACCAGGTACCAGTAACAAACTACATGTAATCAATTCCTTTTTCAGTAACTAAGGCACAAGTAAGTTATATCTTGATTGTATCTTAATGAAGGATAATTTCAAACCTCTCACAGTGTTAAGTTTTGCTATATTTTTGTTACACTTAAAGTAAGAGAAGACTCATTGAATTAATGGGGAAGAATATTGAATTGTCAAGCACTATGCCTTGCATAGTGTTCTTCTTGATCCTGTGCCAATGAATGAGGAATAACATTGTCTTTTCTACCGTTGTAATATTCAGATGTTTTAAAAGTAAATTATTTTGAGAACTAGTAGATACATATTTTTAAAATTCCCTAGCTTTTACTTTTAAAAAATTGCAACTCTAACAATAACTACCGTAATTACTCTTGAGGCCCTTGGCATATGCAATTGTAACTGTAGTTACTTTCAAAAAGTCAGTGTCACATAATTTACTGACCTCCAGGCAACCAGCTGAAAACAGACCAAGTGATCCAGCAATTGTCACAATGTGGCCATGCCCTCTCCTGATCATTTGAGGGAGGAAAGCCTTGACTGTCTGCAAAAGGAATCAAAGAAATTAGCATCAAAAGAATTTACTCATATACACTTTAAAAAACATATTGACCATTCTTTAAAGTACAGCCTTCTGCTACCCTTTCTTTTTCCCAGCTAACTGAGCTAGAAAAGTGAGCCTTTCTGGGGCCCAAACATCTGGGGAAAATAGCTAATGGAAACGAGATGGCACTGCAAACTCCTGAAAAGAATTTAGAAGTAATGAATTGCAAGTAACATAGTTACTTACAACTAGTTCCTTTCTGGAGTTACATATCAAAAGTAAGGCAACGAGTAAGAACAATGTTGTACTGTATAATTAGCAACATTTTATATTTACTTTAAAACCACATCAATTCAAGGGCAATTTAAGGCCTTTTTGAGGGATTTATTTTTATACAATTAACTTATCCAGCCGGAATTTTGTTTTAGTTAAAAAAATACTAACAGTTAAAAAAAGTAATAGTCACACAACAAGGTAAGGTAACAAGTTATCTCCTCTAACAGTGAAATATAGAATGATAATGGCTTACTTCCCAACTGCTGTAAGGTCTCATAGGAACAAAGTCTGTTTAAAATGCCCTGCTTCTATCTCAAGTCCAGTCCCACTGTTAGGCAGAGTTATGCAACTGCCTCAGGCAGCACAATCTGTTGGGCAGAAGACCTGTGTGATACATACCCTGCCTTGTGCACCCCATGCTAGCTTGCTGTCTTTGGGTGCAATCCTATAGTCAGGGCTGCAAAAAGACGCAACTTAATCCATTCAGTTTTTGCATATGCAATGGCAAGAGGTCATCTTGATCATCATCTTAGGTCCCAAAATGTTTTGAGCCATTGGCTCTGCTTGGCTCCCAAATATGTGTATAGTTTGACTTGCACAGAACCTTGTTATCAGGTGGAAAATGTCTTGAGGAACATTGAAATTTGCATGACCCACACTACACAGTCTTTTTAAGGAAAAAATAAAAATATATACATACTGCTTACTTCATATTTCATGCAACATCTGTTTTTCTGCATACACAAATTCTTTTTAAATATTTTTATTATTTCCTTTTTTTCCCATTTAAGTGAATAGAGATTGTGTGATGGCAAATTTTTATGTCATATTTAATTTTTCTGTTACATATGAATTTTATGTACATGCAACATTACGCTCCAGGACATGGCTACTATTACCATCCTAAATGACTGAACTAAGGTCATCCAGTAAGTTTCCATGGCAGAGTGGGAATCTGAACGCTTGTCTCCCAGAGTCATAGTCCAATGCTCAAACCACTACACCAGTCTGGCTCTTCTATACTACTGAAAACAGAGTCACACTAACATCCTGGATTCCTGTGAAATCATTATTACATATTTCCTGGTGCAGACAAATACTGTTTTAATCTTAAGACAATGCCATTTCAAAAGATGACAAGTTTCACATGCATGCTTATTGATGTGATTTAGGATGGTGTAGTTGGTCTGAACCTTCTTGAGACGAGGGTTTGAATCCCCCACAGCCACGGAAACTCACTGGGTGATCTTGGGCAAGTTACTCTCTCTTAGTCTCAGAGGAAGGCAAAGGCAAACTCTTTCTGAACAAATCTTGCCAAGAAAACCTTGTGATAGTTTGCCTTAGGGTTGCCATAAGTTGGAAATGGCCTGAAGGCACATAGCGGCAACAACATTGTCCTGATAACTACCAACCCACAAGACTATATAACTGAGCCTTTCAGTTGTTCCGTCTAGGTATAATGAATGAGCCAGTGTGGTGTAGTGGTTTGAGTTTTGGAGTAGGAGAGCAGAGCCTGTCTGAATCCCCATTTGGCACCTGCTGGGTGACCTTGGGCAAGTCACACTTTCTCAGTCTCAGAGGAAGCCAAAGGCAATCCTCTTTTGAACAAATCTTATTGAGAAAAACCTGTGATAGGTTAGCCTCGGTTGAAAACAACTTGAAGGTACACAAGAACAAGGTAGAATGAGACTGGGAAAAAGCATGCATCTGCATCTCTGGTCCTCTCAGATGGATCAGATTCAGAAGGCAGTGCTGAGACAATCCCATTTGACCTTTGGCATATGGTGAATATGGATTCATCTCATCTCCCATGCTAGTTCATCCGCATGAAGCTCCTGTGAGAGGTTATTTGGAGGTTAGGACTGGAACTCCATCAGTTGTAGATGGGACCCAACTCTCTCATTTCCACCCTCTGAAGTTCTAAACAGTATTTGGTTTCAGTTTTCAAGTTTAATCCAGATCAGGGCTTGGAAGTTAACTTTTGGACAACAATTCCCAGAATCCCCCAGCCAGCATGGTCACTAAGGGCTTCAGGCATCCAGCTTTTTAGATGCAATGGTATCCCAACTACTAAATTCTACAGCTCAACATGAAGGTTGTTTTCATTCACGTATCTCCTGATTTCCCCGGTTCCTGAGGAGTGAAGAAAATCCTAATGCCTATTTAAAGTTCCTTTGGAAAGCTTCCTTTTTAGTAGCTCATGTGACAAGGATAAAGAGTGTAACAAGATTAATTTTCATTTCAATCCTCTTAAACTTGCCCTCCATTTGATGCTCTTTTCATCTTTTCAGGGTCTCAAATGTAGGATTAACTAAAGCCAGGCCATGTTCTGCAAGACCTGGCTGATAAGCTGCTTTCCAGAATTAGTTGCCGCAAGAAAACTCCCATTCACACTAGAAGGAGATTTCATGAGAAGCAGAATTTAATTGGATAGTTCCAGAATGTAGCATTTTGTATAGCCCTTTTATGTGGCCATGACTTATGAATAACGATGACAAACATTCCAGGTAAAGCCACCAAATCATAACCTTTACTTCAGTAGCAGGGTCACATTATCCACTGTTACAACTGAGATAGATAGATAGAATAAAATAACTTAAAATGGATGTCCCAAACTCTGTCAATCATTGCATTGCAGTAATAGCATGATACTATGCACTGTTAGTTGAGAAAAATTATGTTCCAATTAAACGTAAGTCCTACGCATACCTGAATAGGAATAAGTCCTGTTGAACTCAGTACATATTTCTGAACAGACATGCATAGGACTGTGCCATTAGTCAGTTATATATTTAATTTCATTAACATAATATTCTGTTCTGTGTGGAATACACATGCATGAAAGAAATAGAACTAATAATGGACCAGTTTTTTTTTTTTTGGCTACGTTATGCTTAATTGTGTGCTGCTAAGCAACAGCATAATAGTTCACAGAATATGAAAATCAAAATATGAACATACTATTGTGCTCCATATCAGTTAACCTGAAATACTTATTTGGAAGTTAAAATGACATCCCATCTTCCCAAAATGAGCTCAAGATGTATGCGCTTCCCCATTTTATCATTCCAAAAATGTTATGAGATACAGGCATACCTCAGCTAACAAAGGCTCAGAGGGTGACACTGCTTTTTATAAAGGCTTTCTTGCCTTTCCAGCACCCCCTTTCCCTCCTCATTGTTTGCCGAACTGGAAGTTTTTTTTAAAGCAGCATTGAGATTCAGAGAATGGTGAAGGAGGGCTGAAGAAACAGAGATTTCCAGTGTCGGGTTGCAGCTGCAGGCACGTAGTAAACAGTGCAATAAACAAAGTTGGAGCTGCAAGAGAGCATGATTCTTCTTTATCCAATCCTAGAGCATCTGTGTATGTCTGCCTGCAACAGGCAAGATAAAAGGCAACTGCCTAAAGAATCCCTTATTCAGTACAAAAAAAAAAAGAGAGACAAAAAAGGGAAGTCAGTTAAGGCTGCTTTATCCCCAGCATGTTTAAAAAGCACAGATGTTGGAGTGTGGCCACCTAAATGGAAATAGTAAGAAAAGTTGAGGCTGATGAATGAAAACTTCACAGATGAATGCATTTTTTGGGGAAAAAAAGATTCAAAATGCAAAGCTTGCTGACCTGGTTGTTTCTTTCACATTTGCATATTATTAATATTTAATATAATGCTTACTGAAACATGTTGAACTTATATTTTTATTTGTGATACAGGAAATTACCTGTTCTTTCTATGTTACTTCTGCCACTGATACCAAATTTTCTGTTAATGTAGTAATGCCCAGAAACATATCTACTTTGCTTAGCGAGGCATACTTGTTGCCAGGCTGTTTGCTTGGAAGCCTGAACTCCATTTCAGCTGTGTTTGTTGCATGGAATGGTACCTACCCAAAAATGAGCATGGCAGTTGGCCCGCATGGTTCTTTCCATCTGTTCATCGGGGCACTGTAAGATGGGCATCCCAGCCACGATGCCAGCATTGTTGACCAAGATGGTGACATCACCCACTTCCTTTCTCACACATGAAGCAGCAGCGTAGACCAGGTCCCTCTGACTCACATCACATGTGTAAGTGTAGGCCTTGGCTCCCAGCTTGCGGATTTCCCTCGCTGTGTTTCCGTTGCCCTTGGGATCAATATCCCACAAGACAAGCGTAGCTCCCTGTCGAGCAAACTCCAGTGCCAGAAGCCTCCCAATACCAGTTGCACTGGCTGTGCCTGTTATCAAGCAGATTTCATTTCTGACTGTTTTCTCCGTGGGCCTCTTTATCCACCGAATCAGCGCAAGGAGGATGTATCCAAATACTTTAGCCGTGAGTATTAGAAAGTCTATAATCACCACAGCCATTGTCTCAGATTTCTGGGAAAATGATAAAACTCATTGAGAGCTTTGTAGTGCCTAGTGTTTCAAGAAACCCACAGACAAAGCAGTTCAGGCTGGAAGGCTGTATTTATCAGAAAACCAAGATTTAAGAGATTATAGCAACCACTACCAATAAGGAGGTGGAATGGGGACAACAATGAAACATTTGGCCATTAATTCTTAAACTGGAGGCTGGTACGTACTAGCATGCCATAAAAGAACTAGTGATTCTTTCATTATAGTTTAAATGTATTCAATGTAAATGAAGTTTCTGAGGGCACCAATGCAGAAGTGTTGCTTATTCACAGGTGTAACTCAGTTAAGGAAGCAGATGTGTTCCTTCTCCAATAGGAAATTTAGTACAGGAGGGAGAAACAACATGGAAAGAATATGGATAGGTTCCTACAAAACAAATTGAAGATCAGTTCAGCATGTTTCACCAGCCTTTTGATGCAAAACTAACAGCCTAAATATATGAAATAAACAACCAGATCAGACAAGTTTTGCATAAATAAACAAAAACATTATGTATTTTCTAAAGGCCACTTGAAAGCTTTCTCCAAAATGCATCCAGAGATTATTTTTCTCTCTTTCACCAGTCTCTGTTTTTTATATGAGTTCTATTTCAGTGGCCATACTTAGAGATCTACATATTTTTTAACATGCTGGAAGCGGCTAGGGAAGCAGGCTTAAGTGCTCTTCCCTTTTCTCTCTGTTTTGTGGTGGTCACATGCACAGCAAGGGGTTCTAGAGGCAGCTGCTGTTATATTTCCTACAATAGGGTAGGCTGTACAGTAGGATAGGCTGAGGAGTATGTCATACCTTCTCAGCTCAAGCTTTATGGCATTTTTTACTGCAGATGCACTGCTGCAAACTGCAAAGTTTGTGTTTCTCCAGTCCTTCATCACCCTTCCAATGCCAATATTATTATAGAAGAGGAAGAGGAAGAAGAAGAAAGAGGAGGAGGAGAGAAACTTTCCAGCAACACAGAGGACAACAAGGAAAATTGGAAGGACGGGTTGGGCAGAAAATGACTTTGTGTAAAGAGCTTCTTTGTGAGAGACTTTGTTAACTGAGGTATGCCTGTACTTGACATTCATCCCTCCAGTGTCTCAAAAAAGCTCATAATTAATCAGCTAAAAAAGGCACCAGTAAAAATACTATGACCCAAATCATATTTATTAGTCTCAAATATTAGCACCAGTCAATTTAATCTGTCTGTTGATAGATATAGGCCTACTGTACCTATCTGTAGCAGTGATAAATTCCATGGATTCAATGGGTCTGTTCTAGTCACACCCTTCATACATACAGCCTGCACCTGGTCCTGAAACAACTTAAGTCAATAAATATTTATCCTTTACCATGTATCCACACAGAGGAGAAAACAGTAGAACCTTAAGAATATAAAGATCTTTAAGGACACTCAAAAGACCCTACTAGAACCCAACAGAAACCCTCCTTGATTTCCAGTTTCCCCCCCCCTTTTATTGTAGTGCAAACTTGCTGCTGTACTGCAATGATTCTTTCAGACCTAAATATTTCCTGTATCTTTACCCTAAAAAATTTCCTGTTAAGAATGTCATACTGGATATATTCTGGCATTGCACCATTCTATTCATAACATGACCTAGCATCCAGTGAGGACCTTCCCTATATCCTCACTGGATGAGCTTGCCCATGTCACACACTCTCAGCCCCAGAAAATCCTGTGATAGATTTGCCTTAGAGTTGCCATAACTTGGAAATGACTAATCCTCTCTTGTCCCGCTTTTCTAGCTGGTTTTAAAATGTCCAAGTTTTTCTTTCTTCTTCCCCTTTCCCCCATGTCCTCACCTTATTTCAATAACTGCAAACTATCTTCTCAATTAATTGGACGTATTCTTACATCCCAATAAACCAGTGTCCTGTAGAAAACCTGGCTTATCAAGAACCAACCAATGTGCTGCTTCACACCTGCGGGTGGTCCTCTTTTGATAAGAGTAATTAAACAAAGCACAGATATTAGTTTTATTATTTTATTTAATCACACCTTCCTCCCAAGATAGGAGTTTTTCAAGTTTGTGATCTCTAACCCTCCAACGATCACAATTTGGCAGGAACAGTTCAGATTAATTTTCTATCATCTCTGAAATGTTGGAAGGTATGTGATCTGTCTACCTGTTACCATGGTTATGATATGTCTGGTGAGAACACTAGATATCTCTTGATAGCAAATAATTTGGCCTTTCCTTGACCTTTCTCTGCCACCCTATTCCACGTATTTGCGGAGGTCCACCGGACAAGCACGTATTAGGCGCGGCCGTTAATGGTTGTAAATTTCAAACCTCATTCAGGCAGGCAACTTAAGCCTCTCTGATGCTTCAGGGAACACCTTCTTGCAAACCGGCCTTGCTCAGTGCAAATCTACACAAAGGCACATGGCCGAGTGCCGAGCCATTCCTTTATGTTGGGCCATCTGCACACTGGCCATACTATTGCCATCAAGTGCTAAGCCCACCATGCAAAACCTGACCTTTTCCAACACCTTTGTCCCGCTCTAAAATTCCTTTGTTCTCACCGAGCATGGCATGGCCTGTAGGTAAAATCCACCCTATAAAAAGTTTCCATTTCCAAGTCCTCCTCGGACCACTTGGATCGCCTTGGACTTCCATCTAGCCTTGCTGTCGGTTTGTCCAGTGAGCTCCCCTCAGCAAACCACGCTGAGTTTCTTCCCCTGCAACCTCCGTTTCTCTCCAGGACTACGAGACCAGGTATTTTATTACCCATTCCCCCAAACTCTCTATTGCTATTTCTTAGTTAGCTGTGTGCATGTGTTGTCTTATTCGTTGTTTGTCCTTTAATAAAGCTATCATTTTTGTTACTTTTAAAACCTTGTCTGACCACTCTTCTGACCTGATGCTGTAGACATAGGGTTAAAGATCTCAGATAAAGTTACCCTGACTCTCGTTAGCCTAAGAGAGCGCTCGAGTCTAATTTCCCCATCTTGTGTTGTTGTTTGGTTATTTGGGCGCCCCTCCTGGGACCCCCAGCACACAGGGTAACATACCTATCTCTCTGTTTTGTGTGATGTCAACCAAACATCAGCCAATGCTCTGGCTTCTTTCTCCTTCAAAAAGAGAGAAACAATCTATAGCCTGTGGTAAATTTGTTTCTCATCTCATTTTGGGGGGAAACAAGCTAACTACTTTACATGCTTAACTACTTTACATGCTGCATTAAAGATGTGGACGGAAAGTCTGTGGATAATCAAGCTGTTCCTGAAGTTTGTAACAGTTTGCTCATATCTGTTGTCAGGTAAACTCTGTAATCAATTGTGGCGCCTGAACATACCTGAACCACTACCATCTCCAGATTTTGACTTGCACCAGCTAAAAAGAAAATATAGCTTCTTTCATAAGAGCTTAGAATTCTTTTAGGAAGCCTTTTTTTAAAAAATCCTATGATTAAGGATTCTATGTAACTAGACAACTTTAATAACTGTAAATACTGCTTGGTCCAATAAGGATACTGTTTCAAAAAACTCTATATTAGCTTATTATGTTTCCTACTATAAATTCCTTTCTCCTTCTCATGTACTGCTCTGGAAGCCTCTCTTGACTGAAGAGTAGGGTATAAATACTGTAAATAAATAAATAAACAAAGAAGTGAGACATTGTGATGGAAAACCTAATTACTTTTTCATTTCGGTGTATTCTTCTGAAAATGGCCTGCATTTTGCGGCCGGATGACAAATTTGAACACTGAACACTGGAAATGAGATTACGCATCCAGTGATTAAATTGTGGGCATTTCCAATTTTCACTTCAAGGAAATGAGTTAATAATAAAACAGGCTTTTAAAGCTGAAGGTTTTTTTAAAAGAAAAGGGTTTTAAAGGGTGCTACATTGTTCTTATTGAACTGCTTTAACTACTTTTTAAAAAAAATCTTTTTAGGCATGTGTTTTTTTAGACTGTTAGCCTGAGGGAAGGAAATTGTCAAATCAGTAATTTGTAAGCTGGTCTGGCAGACTTTTTGGCTGAATGGTGAGGTATAAATGCTTTAAAGGAATTAAAAAATATGTTGTAGTTGTTTTAAAACTGTGAATAGTTTAATACGATTTTAATGCTGACTTTTTATGTGTTTAGCTATATTGCACTTAGTTTAAGTTGTAAAGCAACTGGAATCCTAACCTTGGGGAAAGGATGGGGTATAAAAGAATGAATAATGATATTTTCTTGCTTTTCAAGGACAGCTCCAGGTGTGGAGGACTCTCCACAAAGTATTTTCTGGTGGGTGAGCCCTCATAAATAGACATGGTGGTTTCAGCACACCCAGGCCATTTCCACACCATAGAGTTATAGTGCTATCATTCCACTTTCAACATCCTATGGAATTCTGGGGTTTGTAGTTTAGGGAGGGGCATTTAGAATTCTCAGCCAGAATGCTCTTTGGCCTCAGTAAACTACAAACCCCCAGAATTCCACAGGATGTTGAAAGTGGAATGATAGCGCTATAACAGTGTAGTGTGGAAATGGTCCCTGAGTCATCATTTTAATCTCCTTTTATGCACCCTGCGTAGTGTTGGAAAAATGAATGGCCGCTCTTGAACCAAACTGCTGAGTGCAGACCAGACTACCAGACAGATAAGACAGATATAGAAATATATATATATATATGTCTGTGTTGACGTGTATTTGCTTCATCAGTGTCCAAGTCGGAGCAGGCATTGCTGGGCTCTGTGGAGGCATGGTGAGGCTTCTGGCCCATGATGTCTCTGCCCACACACGGACTCTTCCTTTAAGAGTGACACAGAACTGCACTTGACATTTCCGCACTACACTGTTATAGTGCTATTATTCCACTTTTAGCATCCTGTGGAATTCTGGAATCTGTAGTTTACTGAGGCCCAAGAGCTCTCTGGCTGAGAATTTTAAAGGCCCCTCCCTAAACTGCAAACCCCAGAATTCCATAGGAGGTTGAAAGTGGAATAATGGCACTATAACAGTGTAGTGTGGAAAGGGCCATAGCTCAGGGCTATCTAGGTCAGCCTCTCTCCACACAGGTTACCTCTCCGCTTCTTCAAAACCTCTAATTTCTCTTGGCAGAGAAATCCTTGCTTATTGTCAAACAAGCCGCTGATACTGTACTATTGAGCAGTTCTTAGTAATGTTTTAAGTGACACACACTCTCTTTTATCCCGGTTTAAATGAGAGGCTCAGGGCCTGCACTCCACCATTAGAGAGAACAAATCTGCTCTGCCATTTCGGTGCCGGACCCTCAGACGTTTGAAGATGGCCATCATGTCAAAATTGTTTCGGTCTTTCTTGAGACGAAAACGTGTCATTTCCCATCCAATTTTGTTATTCGCAACATTTAGTATTTTTGGGAGGGCGGCATCATGACATGGAGGGAGGCAATGGAAATACTTTTATTTAAATTTAAATTTTATTTAAATTTATTTAAATTTATTATTTAAATTTATTTATTTAAATTTAAATTTGGATTATTTAAGTTATTTAAATTTCCAGCAACCCCGGTTATCACTTCCAGGAGATCCTAAACCTCGCCCTTGAAAACGTTTGATCACGATATAAAACGTTTGATCACGATATAAAAATTATTTCCAACTGTTTCTGAAGGAGATGAACGAAAAATACAGAAAATATAAACTGGCCACCCAATTCCCCCCGGAAGACTACATTTCCCACAATGCCTTGAGAAGAGTCTGCGCACTAAGGCGCAACGAGCTATATAAGGGCGCAGACGGCAGAGGCAAGTTCTTTTCCACGTGGATGAGGAGAGGTAAGGAGCGGATGGTAACGGGTGGGCTTGGTAATGCACTGCAACCCGCCAGGAAGAAGGGAGTGCGAGCAGCCAGCGAAATAACCTGGAGGCAAACGAGTAACGACTAACGCACTGTTCTAGCTCCAGTATTTGCTCCGTTCTTTTTTCAGTTCTTTTTTCAGTTGCAGGTCGCTTCGGCTACCTGCTCGCCTCCCCATTTTTTTTTAAGTGCCGCGCTGGATATCTGCTGTATGTATTTTCTCCGTTCAGGAAGATCATATTCTAATCTTAAGATTGGCCATTTCCGCACTGGCCTGTTATAGCGCGATGATTCCACTTTCAACATCCTCTGGAATCCTGGGGCTTGCAGTTTCGGGAGGGGCCGGCCGGCCCCTCCCGAAACTGCAAGCCCCAGGATTCCAGAGGATGTTGAAAGTGGAATCATCGCGCTATAACAGGCCAGTGCGGAAATGGCCATTCTTAACATTTGTGTGTTTCCTGAGCAGTGTCCATGCACGCTGTTTAATACCCCAGTTCTGACTCTTGTTGCCTATGATGACTTTCAGGCTTCTTTCCCCATCAGAGCGAAAGTGTTGATGCCTAATTGTTGTTAAGCCAGAAATTGTTCTGATGCACCAAGAGTCCAGGGAGAGGAGAGGCTGGGAGGCAGGCTAGAACTGGGAGGCGCTGTTTCTGCCTTATTCCTTCTTGCAGTTTTGGTGTAATAAATAGTTCAGGTTAAACTTCTCATGATTTATTTTTTTCACCCATTCAGGAGTGTTTTGCCAAGTATGTGCAATGAACGCTGTTGGAAAACTTTCCGGGCAGAAGGTGAGGGAGTTACCTGAAATGGAAAGGCTTTGTGGGACTTTCAAAAGAATAACATGTAAGTAAAGTTAAGCTTAAAGTGTTTCATATAACAGATTTAAAACTCTGTTAGTCATCCATGCACACACAATGAAGTTGATGGCGAGAGTAAGTGCCTCATGAATTCAAGTCTAAGCTTTTGTTTTAAAAGACTTCTAAAAGGAAAGATAGTGGCTTGGTGTCCAGATGTATTGGGGCACCTGGCTTCTAGTGTGACACAGAAAACCATATGAGACATAACTTTCAGATCAAACAGTATGGTTTGTGCTTCACATTTGCAGGTTTCATTATTTGTGAGTTTCTCCAAACTCTGCTCCCCCACCACCTCAAGTGGTTATTTTCTGGAGTAACCTTTTCTTTTGGTGGCTCTGATCAGATTGTGCAGCCCTTTAAAAATCTCCCTCTCATCCTCCTCCATCAGCTGCTGCCTGTCCAGCTAAAGATGGCTTGCAGCCCAGTTTCTTAGCACCCCAAGTCCTCCCCCAATGCCCCCCACACCCAAGGAAGAAGATAGGTGAAGGAGAGGAAGTATAAGGCCACCATGTGGACCCACTGCTTTTCCTCTCCTTTTCCTGTCCTGCATTGGACCCTGAGTGCCTCTTCTCTCACCATGCCTCAGCCCCCTTCTCCCAGGCACATACACATTTTGATATTTTCACTTTTGTGAGGTCATACCCCCCTTAACCATAGGGAATGTTGGGGAGAGGCAAATGCACTCAAAAGGTTGGTCCTAAGATATATAGCACCCTGGATAGCTGATGCCTTTCAGTTTAGAATTTCTTTGAAAAAATATACTGTACTATTTATGGCAGCCTTCCCAAATCTGGTATTTCCTGTGTTGAAATATGAGTCCGTTGTCCCCAATTAGTATAGCCATTTAAGTTGGAGAAATCTGGTTCATAGCATTTGTACTGTTTACAGTGTTTACCATGTTTCCAAGTAAAGATTTTTTGCTGATTTTTTTGTTCAAAAACAAATGACATAGAATGGAAAACTAAAAAGAAATGCATTTTGAAGCTAATTTAATTGCATATAAATATTATAAATCAGATAAAATAATCCAAAGAAATTCCAAATGGAGGTGGCCAATAATTAAAGAATCACTGGCTTTTTTCTTGTCAAAAGCTCACTGAAGACAGTGCACTCGACACATAACAACTTACCAAATTTCACTTTGGACCCAGGGTGAGTGCCCAGCTTCCCCATCCGTTACTTAATAGGGTCACACATGTTTTCTCTTTTGAAGCCTATTTAGGCATTATAGCAGCGTGCTGCCCTGGCTTTTTTCTTTCTCCACCTCAGTTTGCACTAGAAAGTCTGGTGAGGCTGTAATTACATATTACAACTCTTAACATTATTGTGGATTCTCCAGGGTTCACATTCTTGGAGAGGACTGCAAGTTCAGTCAGCCTGATAATATGATATCCAAATAGATTTGAGTTTACTTAACAAAAATGTCTGAACATTCTGTGATTTCATGAAATACTCAAGTGCACAAGCTGTGCTAGAATCCTAGACTAGGCTAATATTTTAGAATGGACCCAAGGAAGGCTATAGGAACCAATTGCTGAGGAGTATACAGTTGCTGTTATCTTTGCCTGATCCAAGCAACAGTCTTGGCAGCAACATAAAGGTGGGATGTTGGCCTACCTCACTGAGGAGATGTTCTTTGGTCTGAGAGTTCATTTGCCACTGTATAAATATGGCAGTACCCTAAAGATGCCACATTAGTGAAATGTGAAGTATACAGATTTACAGGACAGGTAAGGGATCCTGCAAGTAATGTTGAGGAAGGTGGTGCAAGTTTCTTCTTGATCACATTTCTTTTAATTCCTTCAAGCTTCTTGAGTTTCCTTGAGGGTTTTCCTCCCAGGATTGATTGTGTGGCAAGAAAATATAGTACATTAATTTATGCGGTATTAAAAACTTAAAGGAATTTGTCTAAATGTCCAGACCGTGAACACTTCACGTGAAGCAATCACTAGAAAGCCATCTGATAGTGATTTGTAATTGCCTTGCATGTGTAATGAAAGCCATCCTTTCCTCAGTGTGTCTATAAAGCTGATGTATATGATGACTAAAACTTTTTTCCCCATCAGATCGACACTGGTGATTTTGCTGCTTTAGCCAGATCTTGTCTGATACATCAGCATAGCTGTTTCTTCCCAACAGTCTGTTCTGGATAGGGATGATATGACTCTTCTGCTTTCTGTGTCATTCCAGGATGTGAACAAAGACACTGAAGACAGACAGAGACAGATGATTAGCCTGAAAAAGTAGATAGAGATGGTTGGCTTGGGAGAAAAAATTGGAGTGCTTCTTTTGAACATACTAAAAAAGCATGAAGGTAAGGGTTTCCTTTTGTGTAGTCTGGTTAATTTAGAAAAATAGCCTTGTTATCCCCCCTCCTGCCTTTTTTGTGCAGAAAACTGAATTGGTGAGAGGTAACAGTGTAGTGGTGGTGGTAAACCAAGAGCACCCTGTTTCAGATCCTTCCTTTCATTTGAGCTCATGAGATTAGAGGTGGGCTGGTTTTGGATCTGCTGGTAGATCTGGGTGATTTGCAGTAAATTGGCAGAGGTTTCTCTGTTTTTTAAGCAATCCCAGCTGACACGCCCTTTCCCTCCCACCCCCAATTTTGGCTTTCAGCTGGTGCTGGAGGTGAATTAGGAGTGGCGACTTTTGACATTGGGTCATATCGTAAATTCCAGGACTGAGCATGCGCTTGAAAGTACCCAGTTACTTAAATGCAAGTTTCACACCCCACCTTCCAGGTTACTGTGTAATATTTTCTTCCACTTTGTGGATCTTCTAGGGGAAAAAAGAACAATAGAATTTCCAAGCCTGAGGTTTTCTCTCCTCTGCATTAGATGTCTAAGTTTGCACTGTTCTCAGCTTGAATCCCCCTAACTACAGTATGTCCAGTATGGCAGTAGTGCTGACCAGTGTGTATGAAGAAGTGCATAGTGCAGAACGCTGAGGCGTATTAGATTAGAATATTGGGCTGTACAAGCTGTTACAGATGCACAGGTATACCTCCATTAATGAAGATGTGCTTCTGAGCATTATTAAACCTTAAACTCGGTTATCAGAGACAGAAATAACACAGAAAGAATAAGGGCAAGCTTCTACACCACAAAATAGAAGAGGAGTTCAGCATACTTTGGCAGTTTTTTCTTCAAATCTAACAATATGCACAAGTACACATTTTAAAGGAACAACCAGATCAGATAAGCCATTCATTTTGAACTTTTTTCTAAATACTGCTTGAAGGCTTCCTCCAAAATGAATCCAGGAATTGCTTTTTCTTTCATGAGCCTCCACTTTTCTAACAGTTTTTGGTTTGGTGGCCACAATTAAGTGTATGGTGAGGCAGCCTTATCTGTCTTCTCCTTTTCTCTCTGTTTTGCTGTTCAAACAGGCTCAGTAAGGGATTCTGGAGATATTTGATGTTTCCCTTGCCTGTCGTAGGTAGGCACACATGATTTCAATGAGATCAGCTAGAACAGAATCCATTCTTTCCCAGCTAAAGCTTTATTGCATTGTATACTGAAGACATATTGCTGCAGCCGAGCACTGGAAATCTGTTTCTCCAGTCCTTCACCATCCTTACAAACCTAAAAAAATTCCAGCTAGACTGGGAATGAGGAGAAAAAAGGAGAGCATGATAGATATTAAAATACTTTGTATAAGGAAGCTTCATTGTTAAAGAGGCTTTGTGAACTGAGGTAAGCCTGTAGCTAAGGATTAAAATAGTTATGAGAAGAGGGTAAAAAAAGTCCCAAAGAGCATGAAATTAACAAGGCGTAGACTTGGCTTCTCATGCAGTGAAGAACTTCTACCTGAACTTTAACACTGTGCCTTACATGAGTGAATGCTTTTCAATATGAGCAATTTCAAAAAAGGAATGTTGGGGAAAGAGCAAAGATATAAACCAACCTGACATTTTTATATGCAGAGATAAAACTATATATATTCTTTCTTGGGTAAAGATTTCAACATGGGGCTCTTTAGTCCAAGCTGAATACTATAAAGCTCAGCTCCTACTGAAGGGCAAACTTTCAGACTGCAGGTAGGAGTCTTCACATGGTTGAAAACTTGTCTGTCTGTCTCCCTCCCCCTCCCTCTCTCTCTCTATATATATATATGTACCCCTCAGAATGTTCAGCTTGAACTTTGACATGTTGAAATCTCCACCCAGTCTTGAAGACCAGATAGATAATCCTGTCCAGCCTATCTCAGGAGGTTGGTTGGGAGGATGATGTGTGTTAGCAGGAACATGCAAATCTTTAGCTGTTTCAGAAGACAGTTCTGTACAGCCAAAAACTGCCATTGAAAGTGACTCGAATGTCACTTTCATATCTGAGAAATGGTGGTAATGCAGTCTACAGAAGGTAACCTTTGTTTGGACATGCAGGGAATTCAAGTTAATTAAAAAGGCTGAGAATCATCCAATTCTTCAGATGTTGTAGAAGTACAGTTTCCAGCATTTTTCACCATTGGTCTTCACCATTCTTCACCAACTAGGTTTTTTAGAACTTGTAGTCCCAGCAGCAGCCAATGAACAGTTTGACTCCCATTCCTGATTTAAACAAGTATTGGAACAAGGGTTGAAATGGAAGAACTGCAAAGCTTGTGCAGTAATGCTAATCACAGTGTAACGGTATCTGAAAAGATTACAGACCAAATACCTGCAATGAAAACTTCTTGACATGTTACAAAAGGCTAGTATTATTAGAGGCAGTGGGATTACTTGCTAGAAACAGTGGATTCTTCTAACATCCTCTCAGACCACACAATTATAGTGCTATGATTCCAGTTTTAACTGCCGTGGTTGCCTGCTGTGGAATCCAGGGATTTGTAGCTTGTTGAAGCAGTAAAGATCTCTGGCTGAGAATTCTAAATACCCCTCTAAATTCCAGGATTCCATAGGATGTTCCATGACACTTAAAGTAGAATTGTAATAATGTAATAGTATAGCACTTCCCCCTTGTTTGTTTAAATTAAGAACAGACTTTCAGTATCCTATTAAAATGTATCTGGCTGCTCTGATGCACGTGTTTGGTTAGACTTATCAGAGCTATTTTAATGTTATGCAGGGATGTGAAATTGGTGCAGATTCTGTTGGATTGCTTTGTTCAATATCTGTCCCCATTGGTCATGTTTGCTGGGGCATATGGCAGCTGGCAACCACTAACATCTTGTGGGACTTGGATTACCCATCCCTGATGCAAAATTAGTATTCTCTTCTACATTGAGATGTTCCACTGTTGTATTTTTTTAGACTGCTGGATGGTTTGGTCAGATTAGACCATTCTTTGGGAAGAATGAGAAGGCACCTGGTCATTCCCTACACTGAAGCTGATTGGAGGTTCTAAGGTAAAATCCCTTCTCTGCTCAGAAGGAGTAGCAGGATGCTGCAAGAATTCAGTGGTATATGATGACTTCAGCTTTTTTCCCCATCATATCGCTAATGCTGACAAAATGTGCATTCTAGCCAGATGGTCTGATTCCACTGAAGTTGTATGTTTTTGTCTTAGGCTTTGAGATAGAAATCCAGAGTACAGATATATCCCAGTTTACTTTTTTTAACAGGCAGAAATAACATGGACTGTATAGGGATGAGTTTTGCTGTTTGTGCACCATACCATAAAAAAGAACAGCAGTTCAGCATGTTTCAGCAAAACTTTTATCCCAAACAGCATATTTGAAGTGAAATTACAGGGTCTGGTAAAGTTTGCGTAACTAATCAAAAACCTTCTGGAGTTCACTTGAAAGCTGCAGATTTCTTTTTCTTTCACCAGCCTCTGCCTTTCTTCTGATTTCTATTTTGGTGACTAAAATGATATATGTTTTTTTTTAACATGCTAAGAGTAGCTAGTGAAGCAGGCTTGTCTGCTTTCTATTTTTCCGCTCTGTTTTGCTCTTGGTTTAGGACTTAACTGCTGAGGACAACACAGGCATCTGTTGGATGATTGCTTTTGCATTTGATGATTCTACTAGAATAAACTGAAGGAAACCCTCTCTTTGTCTTGGTTTAAGAAACAATTTAAACTTGTCCCTTTGAAGAAATAGCCCAGTTTAAGTGGAAGATTCTAATTCTGACATGTACAGGTTTTCTGTTGCCACAGCTATTTTACATTTGGCAACACAGCTTTGCATTATTTGATTATTACTGCATTATTTTGGCTTTGGGACAGGTAGTAGAACATAGTACCGCCTGCTAGACAAATGGCTAAATTTTACTGGTTTCTTTTAACAGGTTACTTGGTTAGATGGCTGCTTTGAAGCCCAAGATGTCCACAAAACCAGCTGAAACTTTGAATATTCTGGAGAAGAATTTAACTTGGAATTCACTATTGATGATGCCCAATAAATACACTAGTATCCAAGTATTGAGCAGTTGTGATTCCTCATTGTTGCCAGAGGCTGAATTTGTCTTTACCCATTTGCAAACCGCCAGTGTCTTACTTGTTTGTTAGAGATTACCATATATAGAGAGATGGAATAGTTGGGAAGAGGCTCTAGCTTGGTGGGAAGCTACAAATTTTTTGACCATAGCTTACTGGGTTAATACTATATCCAGTTAAATAAGTCTTGGTTAGCAGATCATAAGGATGTGAATCAATGAATCCTCTGTGCGAGAACATTTAGAATCCCTGGCTGATTGAAGTCTGGAAAATGTTGGCTATTGCTGGGCTCCTGGTGCATATGAACCAGAAGCTATAAAATATATTTTTTCAGTTCCAAGAACATTGCCACCATGAACCTTTCTGCATCTGTGATAAATAGAAAGCTGTATATCTGTCTAGCCAGTGTTTTGAACATTGGACTTTTGCTTGAGAGACCAGGGTTTGATCCCATGCTCAGCCATGGAAACCTACTAGGTGATCTTGGGCAAGAGGAAAGGTGCAATTCTCCCATAAC
The DNA here is from genome assembly GCA_948474755.1 of Ctenosaura bakeri. NCBI lineage: Eukaryota > Metazoa > Chordata > Lepidosauria > Squamata > Iguanidae > Ctenosaura > Ctenosaura bakeri. The sequence continues at coordinate 188,182 of CAOLHI010001995.1, read as the reverse complement.
TTTGAGCAAAGCCCCAAGATGCTTTTGGAAGCTTCTGCAGTTGAGACTGTTATTTAGATAAAGTGTTCTAGTCCTGTTTAATCTTGAGGAAAATGGATGTTTATGCATCTCAGAATGCAATCTGCGACAGAACGATGACTAAGGCTGCCACTTTAAAGACAAGTAGTCCCATTGAATTAAAATGGACTATAGCCTGGTTTACTTCAAATGTTACAGTTTCCACATGTTTTTTCTGCTTACAGAGGGACATTTGTGACCCTAAAGCCACCACCAGCACTGCCAAACCTCCCATTCCAACTTTAAAAATGGGCACAATATATGGGAAATTTGCCCCCAAACCATACAGAAAGCCTTCTAAAACATACACAAAAATACCCCACCCCCACAAGTACTCCATAAGCCTGTTGTGTGTCTTCAAGTCATTTCTGACTTAAGGCAACTCTAAGGTCAACCTGTCATGGGGTTTTCTGGGGCAGAGAATGTGTGATGCACCCAAGGTCACCCAGTGAGTTTCCATAACCAATCAAACCGTGGTCCCCAGGATCATAGTCCTGTGCTCAAAACCATCATACCATGCTGGCTGTAATCCAGTACTACCTACAAATATCCAAATTCTTCTCCAGTCATTCAAAATGGTGACTGGAAGTAATGTAACTTAATTTCCTGTTACCATTTTGAGCAAGAATACAGAGGAAATTAAGAGTCAGCTTGACTTAGTACATAGATAGGAGACTACCAACTAATACCAGGAGCTGTAGGCTATATACGGAAGAAGGAATTGGCAAAACCATATCTGACTGTTCCTTACCTAAGAAAATCTTACAAAATCATGGGATTGCCATAAATTGATGAGTGACTTGAAAACCCATACACATGTGGCCTTGGAGGTGGGATGGGTCTCTGGTCCCCACACAGTTATCCACCGTTGCTTTACATGAAGAAGAAATATGTGGGACTTCAGGCAATCACTGGGTTTCCTCATTAGTTCCAATGGTAAGAGATCATACCCAGGTAGGAGTGGGAAAGCGATCAATTTAACAAACCAAATACATATTTGTACACTTAGGATGCAGCAGAAAAGCTTTTCAGAAGTCTATCCTGCACTTAAAATAAGTAGAATAATGTTTCCACCCCCACCCCAGGCAAGCAGCAATACTTAAATTCATTTATAATTCTGATATGTATCACCATGCCTGCGTTAACGTTATCAATTGGATCAAAACTCTTCAATTACAAGATTTCTCATCCCTATCGTTGCCTTGCGAGGTTCTTTAAAATCCTCCTTTTGCAAAGAAAACAGTGCTAAAATGATAAATCTCCAAGTCCCATGACTGTTCATTGAATCATTGGGACCAAAGACCAAAAGATATTTGCTAGGCAAATGCTCAATTAGTTTCCCTTTGCAGGTGTTTACATATTGTTGTAAGATGCCTAATTGCCAATATAACCCAGCGCTGAAATTTCCAAGCATTATTCAACAGTGTGTCAGATTTCAAAGTCTTGAGCAAATATTTCAAAATGAAAAACTACTTTTGTTTTAACTCAATGGGTTTGTAGCAAAGACAAATGAGCAGGTTTTTTTAGAGGGCAGAGACCATGTTGACTTGCTCTGTTCATGATCCAGAACTTGGAAAAGTTATTCTTTTGCACAAGAGTGGCTGGGGGATTCTGGGAGTTGCCTGATTTTCCCTGACTGTTTAAATTACCAAATTTGCTATGACTAAATTTCTCACATTGTGGTGTGACTTCTTGCGTGATTGTAAGACACCCTCCTCCAACCTGGCGCCCTCCAGATGCACTGAATTACAATTCCCCTAATCCACAGCCAGCACAATCCACAGATGGGAACTTTACAGTCCAACACATTTGGAGAAGCTGCTAAAAGATGTAAGTGAAGTCCTGACAAGTGGAAGAAATACTCATGCACTCAAAAACTTCAATACTTGTTAAAAGTGCAGCCTTGTTAATTCAGTGCCTGCAAGCAAAAGCATAATAAATATGCCATCCTTTGGTTATTAGAGTAATTACACTTTCAGGATACTGCTGTAATGTTTGAGCAAATAGCCTTCAGGGAGGAGGGTCAAGTATATTGTATGGTTGCTGTTGGCATTATATGTTGTTGGGTGTCAAAAGTGTAGGGCAAAAAGCTCTTTCCTATTAACTCGGGTAATGATTTTTCTCTCATTAGCATCTGTAGTCTGAATAATGCCTTTAATGAAAGCATATCAAGTCTTGTAGTTTAACAAGCTACTTAACTGGCTGTTCTCTTTTTTTGGTGAGGGTTGGAGTCCACAGTGCCAACCTCATTGGTTAAACTAATGGGACATAGGACCACTAAATCTGAGAGCACTGTACCACCTGATATTGAACATCTTGAACATAGGCTGGACAAGGTTTAGTACTTGGGTAAAAGATTACCAGGGACCTCCAGGAAGGGCTAGGAATGATTCAATCCTACTTGAAACCCTAGAGAGCTGTTGACAATCAAGGTTGACCATGCTGGTTTACATGGACCAAAGACCTGATGTCTGTATAAGGCACTTTTGTATGTTCCTAATTATGGGAGGGAGACTGGGATTTTGGGGCAGATGCAGCTTCTTATCACCGGTCCTGCAGTGATTATGCTGCCTACTTATTAAAGATAGCAGAAACTCATGTGGGACATTTGGCTGACCTGCATCTTCTTGTCTGAAAGCAACAAATATTTGGTTCAGTCAAGTGTGTGTTTTTTCAGTGCCAAACCTGATGTGACATAAATTGCAGAAATAGAATTCACATATAGCCACAGGACTCTGCAGAGAACTATTTCTCCTTCCTTTCTATGCCTAGATCAGTCAAGCTATTTTAACCAGTCACTGCCAAAGCTGCTATCTACAATTCAATGGATATTTTTGCTGAAATTAAATACCAGCCTTAAGGAGGTGAAATTTTCTGGAACATGGCATGCTAAGAGCTAGAAATTCTCATTCTCAACAGACACAAGGCTGGTCAGGCTTCCCTGCTATAATTACATCACACACATACCATCTTTGAGTAAGGATCCTTAGAGAATTTATAGTTTTGACCTATAGAAATCACAATTAACAAGCAATGCAAGGGTGATGAGGTAGCAAGCATAGTGGGTTTGAAGGGGGGTGGTGGCTAAGTTCAAATTCTCACTAGCTTAAACAAAAAACAGTATTTGTGTTTGCGGGCTAATTGGCAACTGTGGTGATAAAATTCCAAAGAATTTTGAATGCTGACACGCTGAATAAAGGAAGTCATAGAAGTTATATTGGATTTCTTTTGCTTCTGAAATCTGTAGAGAGCTTTTCCTGTTCATTCATAACCTCTTAGAAATTGACAGAAGGCAACAACCATCCAGCCTTGAATTACCTTAGGGACTTGTAGCTTGCATATTGCCCTCAGGAAACTTGTGATCTTGGTTGGTTCTAAGGGTCTTGTTTATACACCCTGCCTCCAACAAAAATCAATGCCTTGGGTGAGATGCTGGGGTGATGCCAACTAAATGCCACCATTAGTTGAGCCTTTTGGTCACAGACAAATACGAACATTGCTTCTTGAAAATTCTTCTAATCTAAGATTAGTCATTGGGAACGCTGGCTTCCAAAATGGGCAAAAGAAGTGTACTATTAATTGCTAAATCTAAAACCTAATTTAATTGTGAGGCTGCAGGGGGTGCTGTGGGCACATGTTTTAGTGAGAAAGAGTTCGATGGCTTGTTACCCAACCTTCCATATGAATTATGGTGGGCATTTAAACCAGCCAAGTCATCACTTGTCCCAACTCCATGTCATCAGCACTTTCTTCTTGACACAAGTGGGTGGTGGTGGTGGTTGAAATAACAGAATTACCTTGCCTGTAGGAATGTTTTTACTGCAATGCTAGTAACTGAGGCAGTGGTTTGAGTGTTGTGGGGGTTTGAATTGTGATCTTCCAGGGTCCCAGTCTAGCCCTCTAGGACTCTGGGAGATCAGGGTTCAAACCCTCATTCAGCCATGAAAACCCACTGAGTGATTTTGGAGAAGTCACATTTTCTCAGCCTTATGGGAAGGCGATGGCAGATGTCTGAAGAAATCTTCCAAAGAAAACTTTAGGATAGGAATCATCATAAGTCAGGGTCAATTTCTTTCTTGAATATTTTTTATTAAAAACTTTCAATACAAACAAGCAGGAAAACAAAGAAAAAAAGGAAAAGAAAGAAGCAACGGAGACAGAGGGCAAAGAAAAAAAAATTAACATTGATTTCCCATTTTCCTAACGTTGGTTATACAATTTACAATATACAATAACTTTTCTGATTATATACTTTTCATGTACTTCTTCATGTTAGCCAAACTAATAATTATCAAAACCCACAGTTAATATGTTATTTTTGCTTTTTGGCCAACATAGAATCAATGATCCTATTCTATTCACCAACGATTTTTCTCTAATCAGTGTTGATAGTCCAAGGCCATTAGTGGTTGGCCTGGTGGGCCTAATTTGACTTCTGATCTTCCTCTACCACTAGCTGCTGCCTAGCCAGTTAAGGATGGCTCACAGCCCAATTTTTCAGTAGCATCAACCCTTTCCCAATGTCTCCCCCTAAAACCCAAGGAGGGAGATGGATGAGAGAAAGGAATATAGGGCTATTATGCTGTCCCACCCCCTTTCCCTGATCTGGTTTGTATCCTGGTTTGGAGTGCCTGCTCTCCCTACCTGGTCTTGGCCCCTTCCCATAAACACATACACACTCTGACATTTGTGATTTTTTTCACTTTTGCAAGGGTCCTGCACCCTTAAGCCTAGCAAATGTGGAAGGCCAACTATACTTTTCTTCTTACTTCCTTTTCCCCTGCATGCTTTTAACTCAAATAAAATTATTCCTATAATATGGAGTGTGGAATTTGTTTTGTGCTCAACGTGGCTACTTGTGCATTTGCACAACTATTAAAAGCCTAGGATCTTTGTCCTCTTTTACATGTAGCCACCTGTTGTAGGAGGTATTCCTTGATATCCATATTTCTCCACACTCTGTAACCAAATTTTGTTCCATTGTAACCACAGAAAAGGCAAACATCAAGAGCATGAGTCTAAAGTGGGGCAGGGAGTAGAGGGGGGTCTGTCTCATATGGCAGCAGTAGCAGCATTCCTTTGAACCCCCATACTTCTGCTCCAGCAGCAGCCCATTGCAAAGAATCAAAGTGAGGCTAGCTTTAAATGTATTTAACCCATCAAATACAAATGAAGTAGGGGATCTCATACAAAATCGTGTTAAGTGGGGAAATTTGATTTTCTTTAAATGGGGAAAATATTTTCACAGGCATGTGTAAAAATTAAGGACCCCCACCCCAGATACATTCCTTCAGTTAAGCTTGGTTACAAGTAAGTGCTTTTATTTTAGGCTTAGGTTTCAGTAGGCAGCTTGACGACTGGATTGTGTAAGTGATTACAGGATGACTCCCTGTCATATGCAGTTGTGAAACAATCACCCTTGGTAGTAGTGGTAGTAGTAGTAGTAGTAGTTGTTGTTGTTATTATATTTATTTCTATCCTGCCTCTCCACGTGGATCGAGGTGGCGAACAACATTAAATACATTAATACATTAAAAAACATACCCAATGCTCCTCACCCACCAATCCACCTAAAACCAACCCCCTAAAACACATAACAATCAATCAACTATTGAAAGAACAGCAAGACAGTTGATGGGAGGCGATGGAAATGCTAGTCTTGGAAGGCCTGTCGGAAGAGATCAGCAATAGGTAAATGGCTGCAGAGTGGGCACCATGGTGTAGAATCATAGAGTTGGAAGGGACTGTCAGGGCCATCTGGTCCAACTCATTGCTCCCAGGAGTGCCAACTAAAGCACTCCTGAGAGATGGTTACTCAACCTCTAATTAAGTACCTCCAAACAAGGAGAATGGATCATCCTCCAAAGCAGTTTATACTACATCCAAACAATTCTTACAGTCAAGAAATTCTTCCTAATGTTTTTAGGAAACCCACTTCCATGTATTTTTTGTTGGAATGATCTTCCTTACAGGCTAATGGTAAGGGTAAAACAGGGAAGAGGACAGCTGTATACACAACCTTGAGCAATTTGGAGGAAAGATGTGATACAAAAATAACAAATAATTATCATATGCACACATAGGTCTGTGCTGAGGCATAAATTGATGAAATTTTTTGACACAAATTTCTTAGCAAATACTAAAGAAATGGAAAACTTATGCAGAGATTGAAAGTGAAGTCTGGGAGACCAGACCACACACGATGCACCCAATGAAGCACAAAGTCATGCTCACAGCACAAGAGAATGCCGGTTCAGTTAAGTCCATCCAAAGAAACTTTGTCAACATTTGACCATCCACAGACATGTAGACCTCACCTGCTGTTCAATTTGGCTACAAGCCAATACTTCATTCCTCTCTTTCTTCCTTTCATGTTTTTTGGCTTAGTAAGTCTGTAATACCCCAAACTCTTAGCACTTGTGTGTGTAGAGGGGAAGCTAAAGCCACTGAAAGATTAGTGTTAAATAGCTGTCTCACAGGTATAATCTAGTGTCCAAACCAGCTACTCAATTGGACACCTAAGAGATTTCTCAAAATTGTTTCTCATGTGAACCAGAGTGCAAACTTTGTTCCAGCAGTAACTGGAAAATCAAATGTGCCAACTCCATGGGACAGATGCTACAAACAACCATAAGCACCAAATAAAAATGGACTTGGGTGTTGTGAAGATCACAGCCTCTTTAGGGAAGAGTACATCAAACTCCAGACTGGGATCAGGTAGGCAGCTTGATGAGTGGACTGTTTAGCTGGAATCTTACTTGCTTGTAATTTTAATCCGTTGGTTGTGTTCTAGGCCATTTCTGCACTAGACTGTTATAGTGCTATTATTCCACTTTCAACATCCTATGGAATCCTGGGGATTGCAGTTTAAGGAGGGGCCTTTGAGGAAACATGCTCACTCCATCTTCTATATGACATCCTTTCATATTTTTAATAATGACTATCACATGACCTCCCATTCTTCTCCGGGTTAATCATACTCAGCTACCTTAAGTCATTCCTTATAGGGCTTGGTAGGCAAAAAGTAAGTGGCTGTAGAATAAAGCATATGCGTAAAGAACATGCAAATACTTGAGGGGGAAAAAAGAGAAGGGGATTATAGGTGATCGGTGAAGCCCAGATAGAATTGTGGATGGCTATAGCCTGCAATTCACACAGCAATTTGCAGATAAAATTGTGGAGGGCTTTGTTACTGCCATGGCTGGGCCGCATTTAAGGTGACATAGTTATCATTTTGATATCAATAATTTGGCTTTCTTACACCATCCCTCTCCATGTGTTTGTGAGGCCCCCGGACAAGCACAGAACTAGGCTCGGCCACTAAACGCTGCAATATCCCAACACAATACAGGCAGGCCAGAAATAGCCAGATCGCCGCTTTAGGAGACCTCTCTGCAAACACCCTGATTATGTATGCATGCTGCTTACAAAGAACTCCCTGCCCCAAGCAGGCAATCTGGCAAGCTGAATACTCAAATATCAAGCACTGAGTATTTGCATACTGCCTACCCCTTTGTCAATTCAGACCTAACTCAATCATGCTAAATTCTGACCTTTCCAAAGCTTTGTCTCACGCCTGAAACTCATTGTTTTTCCCCAAGTATGGAATAGCCTGTAGCCACATTCCTCCCTATAAAAACCCCTGATTCCGAGACCTTCCTCGGATCGCTCCTGGGTTCCATCCTATCCTGCTGCCGATCTTCTTGGCGAGCCTTCCCCTCAGTCATATTGGCTGAGACTGCGCAACTTTGGACCTCCACAGTGATCTATCCGGGCTTCAGGACAGGTGTCGTATTACCCAATTCAACAATCCCTCTGAAAATTCCCTCTGTCCCACTCCAACCTTTATTTTCTATAGTTATCTGAGTGCGTGTGTTGCATACACTGTTTGTCTGTATTTAATAAAGATCTCAATTATTCTTATAACTTGGTGTGCTCCTTGGCTTGGCCTGACCCTGTAGACTTTGGGTAAAAGATTCCGCTGCATTGCCCTGCCTCTCGCATTGCTAACTTGTGCTTTAGCTAATTTCCCCAAACTTAGTTAATTGAGAGCGCATTTAGGTGTCCCTCAGGGGACCCCCAGTAAACAGGGTAACAGCTTTCTCTTAATTCCACCACATTCACAGCCACATTTAGTGTGTACATGTGACAGAGCCTTCTGTGGCTGTACCTAAGCTGTGTGGAACACCTTTCCACAGGAAGTCTGGTTGGCCTCTTCACTGCTTTCCTCCCACCAGCAAATGAAGACTTTTTAAAATTGAAGTAAGCTTTTGAGTTTTAAACTACATAGCAGTAATGTGTGTGAAGTGGTGTGTTGTACTTTATCTTATTTTAAAATCTTTTACTACTAATTATGTTTTAAATCTGTTTTAAACTAGTTTAACCATAGTTTTTAAGAATATTGTTATTTAATTCTTTCTTTAACTTTTGTAAAATAGGATTTTAATCTAATCTGGTTTTAAACTACTGGAAACTGTCTTGGATCCCATCCTGGTAGAAAAGTGGAGTATAAATAAATAAAATACAATCCCTCTGATCTAACCCTGACTTCTCCGGACTGTCATGATGAAATGTGAGAGGAGGGTGGGTGGGGGTGCCTAAAGAATAGTCTCTCCAATCCTCACTCAGCCCCCCCCCACTCTCCTGATACACAGGAGTCTGATGAGATCAGATCGGGAAGACTATAGCCCTACATGCCCTACCCCTTGCATGAAAGCTGGAAGGTGTGGGGGGAGGCAGGGTGGGTAGCCAAGCAATGAAGAATCCTTGCCAATCCCTCCCCCCTGCACTGATGTTACATGAGGTAGGGAATGGAGAGCCATCCTGCCCTGCTGCCTCTCCCTGTAAGACTTCTTTGAAAACAAGATTTGTTCAGAAGGGCTTTGCCTTTGCCTTCCTCTGAAGCTGAGAGAGAGAGACTTTCCCAAGGTCACCTAGTGGGCAGCCACAGCTAGGTGGGTATTTAAACCTTGTTCTCTAAGGGTCATAGTCGAACATTCAAAACACTACACCACACTGGCTCTCTGGTGAGTCCTGCCCTTCCACAATGTCCAAGCTTTACATATAGCACAAATCTTGGTGTTTGTTCATTTAAAAAAGTGCACAGAAGGATACAGAAATAAACCTCAGAAAACAAGGACTTGAGGCTATGGTCCTATGTTGTACTGATAAGACTACAGAACTTTGCCACTTGCACCTAAGTACACTAGGAATTAGAAGGTAAGGTTAAGTAATTGGTAAGGCTCAGTGGAACAGCATAAGCAGTGGAGCTGAATACCATCTCCCACACTGACCATTAAAAATATTTATATATTGATCAATTGATTGATAGCTAGTTTGCTAAATAGACAGTATTTATATCCCAGCCTACAGCTAAAAAGGCTCCCATAGTGGCTTATGAATTGTTAATTTGACTGTTTGCTGCCCTCAGGAAAAGCAGTGGCTGTCAGGGAAGGAATTAAGTCTAGCAGATACTGCCTCTTCTTCTCTCCCTCAGATGCCACACTAGTGGCAGTTAGGATACAGGGAGGGCCTTTCCTCAGCTGCTAGGGTCTGGGCACAATGGCATCAGTTGGACTTATGCCTGCCTATGTGACCAACAAGATGCTAGTTTTGGTTTTTAAAAAAATTCCAATGAAAAAGTCTTTCCCCTGTTTTTTATTTCTCTGTTTTAAGTTTTACGGTCAAAATAGTTTTGTCTTGATTTATAGAATGTTGGGGCAGGGACTTTCTTGCTTGGCTACTTCGAAACCTAAACTATTTCCCCAGTTTTATGGGAATTAGAGCCAATTCAAGACACACTTTAGCAAGTATCACTTGGGGCCAAAGGTGCAAATTCTCCCCAACATTTTAGCAGAAACAATGTGAAGCAACCAGGCAATGTGATATCCTTGGCTCAGAAATCTTAAAATATAACTAAGCCTTATACTCTAATAGTTTGGAATCTGAACCAGGAAAAAAAAAGTCCTTATTTTTTTAAGCTAGCCCTTATTCTCTCAAGCTAGCCCTTATTCTCTCAAGGACATAGAAATCTGGTTCATGCAATCGCCAGGCTGATGATGTCTGGGTGGTGGGCCAATACAGCTGACATCTTCCTCCTTAGTCTGTTCCTCTTGTGATGCGAAGGATGGTTCATTTGCTGTGATACTTTGCACACAATATGTACACTCACTCTTGTCTGGTGAAAAGTTTCAGGGGTTCCCTTGCTTACTCAGTATGCAGTTTTCTTAGAACAGAGGTAGACAAAATGTGATTCTAGCCACTGCATACGACAGTTTTTGAGTCCCTCAATCATTCCAAAGTCTCCAGACTGGATTTTTATAGCCAAAAGGCAAGTCAACTGCAGAAACAGCAATTAACCTTCTATGTTAGTTGCACAGGTTTTCCTGCACTGTTTAGCATTTTAAAAATACTTTGTTTTTTCCAGAACCAGCAGTTGACTTCAGACACTTTCTTTCTTTTTATGCACAATCTGGAAGGTTTCAGGGGCAGAAAATTGACTTCCCTCCAGATTTGTTCCAATTGCCCACCACTGCCTGAGAGAAAGGCGATAAATGGAGACTTGTAACATTTCCCTATGAAAAGGTTTATTTACATATAGGTCACACAAAACTGGTGAGCAATATCATAGCACTGACATTCCACTAGATTCTGGCTTCCCATCAGGTATTTAGGATAGACCATGGTTCTACAGGTTTTTCTGCAGACTTCGAAGTCAGCAGCTGTTTCATACCTCCTTTCAATCTCAGTTCCAGCACTGGCTGACATCCTCCTACACTCCTCTTCCTTGCCCAGTGGGGGAAAGAAAGATGTGTCATCTGTGTGTTTTGGAACCACCTCAGCTCGCACTGAAACACATCACTGGCACAGCACTACATCATCTGTCTTTTGTCATCACTTCGGCTGTGCTTCTTATGGAAATTTTAAGTCGAGAATTAAAAGTTGCCTCTTCTTAAGAGAGGGGAAGTAGAAGGAGGAGTAGGAAAGGAACCTACAGGAGAAGTACCAGCAGGGCCATTAGGCAGAATGAGGTGACTGCCTCAGGTAGTAGATTTTGAATCTAATGAAGAGGCAGTGTATTTGATCTAGTTAAAGCCACATATTTATTGCTGAGCTTAGGGAGCTTCTAGAGCGTTCTGCCCTATGTGCCAAAATAATTTGACTGGTTTTGAGTAAAATGCAGCTTAGTTTGGGTGAGTGGTTTAGTTTAGGTACATGATTTAGTGTTCTGCCTTATGTAGGAAAATGGCCCATGTAAGAACTGGGATTAGTTTTTGCCCAGGACAATGGTCAGTCTGGGCTTTCTGTAACTCTCTTGTAATCTTCATGTCATCATGCCTGAAACACAGTTATTAGTGAAACCCGAAGTGAGTGAAGGAGGAAATCTCCCATGGAGCAAACGCTCTTGCTTTGTTTAGTTAAAACAACTACAAGCCATTCAAATTTCCCAGCTTAGGAACTTTCACAAAGAACTTAGTTAAGAGTGCACGCATGAGTGAATTTGTGTGACACCCACACACAGAGCATTACCGGAGCATTCTTGATTGTGAAGAGCTTCCTGCTTTTATTGGTTTTTTAAAAAATGGCTGTACCTGCTTCTGTTATTGGCACTCTTTTTCTGAAACTCCACCTGAACCCATCTAGTACCATAATGAGTGCCAAGGATGAAGATGGAATTAATAAGGGTTGCACAGGCAGAAGTCTGCAATTTGACTTGAAACGACTGCTCATAATTCATCCTATTTCTGTTAGCAGTAAAGACAAAAGCCTGTGTGAAAGTGCTCTCAGTATTTATGGTATCAAGTGTTCATAATAATTTGTTTTAGAATACAAATTAGCCCAGTTTGTAATGCTTGGATCTGTTATCAACTGAATACTTTCCCCCTGAAACCCTTTTCCTGGCTCAGAATGCAACATTTGATTCTGAATTTGATTCAGCAGTCAGCAGAAGGGGTTCCTTGCCCATGCTCAGTACTTCCTTAAACAGGACTGCCAAGTTGACTATAGGATGTGGCTTCTGTAGCTTTAATTGTTAACAGATCCTGGAGCAGGAAGAGGTACTCTAAAGTTCTCTGAAGCCAAATTACTGCATCTCTGTTCCCTCACCCTACAAAGCCCACCTTTTAAGTTGCTGCAGCCCCCCTACCCTCATTGCTATTTACTGGCTGGTAAGAAGTGGGACCAGACTTGAAGTATCCAGCTCTGTTCCTGCAGGAGGACACTCAGGGCTGAGAGAGGAGATGTGATGAAACTTAACATACCTCTTTTTGATTTATTAATGTAGATTGAATAAAGGAGCCTCATCCTGTATTTCACCTGACAATCCTGTTCTTAAAGGATAACCTTTATTCCCAAAAAACAACAGTCTTGTGTCACCTTAAATAGTAATACATTTACAATGGCATAAACTATCAAGGATTAGACCAGTGGTTTTACCCCAATGACCCCCTTTACCCCCTCTGTATGCTGACATTACTCCTTTTCTGCTTGATGCTGCGTTCTCCCATGTCCCATCCTATGGCTCTTTCTCCCTCTCTCTCTCTCACAAGCCCCTCGTTCTGCATGCAGGCTCCATCTTAATTTAACTCTGAGTTCTTGTGCTCTCTGCTTCCTCTCTTCACTTCCCTCCACCCCACCCAAGAAACTGCCACGTGGTTGCTAAGGGGCATGCGCCTGCTGTTGCAATGATGGAATGTTCAGAGAAGCGCAGTGGGAATAGCACAAAATTGGGAAGCTGATTTTTGCTATGTCTGAGGTTGGACGTAGGCATGACAAGGGAAGATACTTTGTGTTGCTCTTTTGCCAGGACCAGTCAAGCCTCAGTGGTGTATACACATACACACAAAGGCTTGCCTTTCTTTTTCACATTTGCTGTACTTGGAGGCTGACTTTTCTTGCACCCTCTTGAGCAATTGTCACTCCCCCCACTTTAGGGTCCCACCCCACATGAGAACCAGTGGGCTGACCCAACTTCATCAGATAAACCTTTATACTCACTTGGCAAATATACGTGCAAACATGAATATAGTCTGAGCAGATAAATTATAAGCAGCCATTGTCTAACTATCAGTTCAACTTTATGTTTTATTTAAGGTAGCTACTTATGAATTGCCAAAAATATTTTCTAATGCTCATTCATATGTAAAAGTGCAAATTTAGCATTGATTAGTGCAGTGTACACATAAATGCCTCTCATGATAAATTTACCGGGGAAGACTGTGGAACTGCTCAGTCTGCTATCCAGGTGCTAAGTTTTTATAGGCAACATTGAGGTCCCAGCTCTCCCTCCCTACAGTTCTTGATCTTCGAACCAAATGTCAGCTGGATGCCTCTTCACTCAGAGGACATTTTCACACAGAGTGCTCATGCTGACTCAGTAGTTCAAAAAATGACTTTTCCAAGCGCTACTTGATGGATCAATAGTCTGGCTTGTTACAAGGCAGCTTCCAGCGTGCTTGAACTTCTTCTCTGGATCTCTTTTTGCTCTGACAACATAACATGAGAACTGGCTAACAGAGTTCCTTCACCCTTCCCCAACTGATATACAGAGATAACAAGGAGGGATTATTGCTATTCAGAGGTACTATAATGAAACTTTGGGACCATAATACCAATTACTCTTGCTCATTTAACATGTTATTTAAAAGTTCTCAGTTCTTTTAAAGTGTCATTATTTAAAGTCTAGTGATCCCATTGGTCATTGACATCTTTTCTTTGATTGTTTTCTTTAAGTTTCTCACAGTCAGACAGTAGTGAAGGAATATGATAAAGTTAGTAAAAGCAGCATATCGTAGTTTTACCCTGGCTGACACTAATAAAGTTCTAATGCATGCAAATAAAGTGTGGGAGAATCTTGTGACATAGAAAAATATCTAAAGTCAGCAGAAGACCAGAAATACAAATAGTATTATTGGTTTTAAATGTATTTGTTTAAACAATTTTAATTAAAAATTAAATACTGTTTGCTACTCATCATCATTCTCTTCCAACAGTGCCCTTTTGTCATCTCATTTGCATTTGTCTTCATACATAGTTTAGGATTGTCTTGGGAGATCTTGTTGCAAATGCTGCTGCCAACTTATCAGGTCTACAGGTTCCCAAGTGTGAAACACCTGTTTGTGGAGTTTCTTTTATAGAAATATAGGGCAGATCAATTCATTTTAAAATTTTAAAGTTAAGTGTTGAGGAAATGAGTGATGGTAAAAAGAAATATATTCACACACACATGAGGGATGCAGGGAACGAAAGCTTTTATCTATAAATATAAACTCTAAGCCAAGCTCACTCCATCCTACCCTTCACCTTTATCAATGCCCATCCCATCCCATCCGCCATAAGCAATACTTGTAAGAACAATTCTCAGACATCATTTAAAGATATATACCTATAATTACAATTCTGTTCAAATCCCCTTCATCTCTACTGAGGCCCTTTTCCCACAGCATTTTCCATGCAAAGGGGCGCCTGGAGCATCGCACAATTGTGAGGAGAGATCTGCATGATGCACTCACAATCGTGTGATGCTCCAGGGGCCAGCAGGTGCCAATCACGCACCTTTTCATTTTCTCCTAGAAGCCAAAAATGGTCCGCGATCACACATTGCTCCTGGGCCCCGCGCACACTTACCTGGCGTGCAGAGCCTCCGGAGCCGTGCCAGTTGCGCTTCCTGTCTCAGCACAGCCTGGGAAGGTGCCAGGCTGCACTGTGGAAGGAAGAGGCGAGGCTCTCATGCGAGCTGGCAGCTCTTGCGGAGCCGAAGGGCCCCAGACATGAGAGCCTCTCTCCAGAGGCTGCTTGTGCGATCCCCGCACCCCAGTGCCGGAATAAGTTAAGGTGCGGAAAGGGCCTGAGTCTTGTTAATTTGTCTCCTTGTAGGTATCCTGTGTCCTCTTTCTCCCCTCTCTCTGTGTCTTCTTTATTTTAGGCTCTCACTCTTTTGCAACACCACATGTCTCTCTGTCCATTCATTTAAGCATTCCCTTTTCAATGTGCCCTCCCCACTTCTCTGTGTATCTTTAATCTCATGTTATTTCCTCTGGTTTTCCTTATTAAGTTGCTCTTCCATCACTCTCCTTTTCCTTATCTCATCTTGTCTGCACGTATCCACATTTCTCCCTGCTCATTTGTAGCACAGGCCAGTTTTTTCCCAAGCGCACCTCTGCACCATCAGGCAGTACCTTACAGGCTTCCTCTTCCTCTTCCTGCTCTTTCTTCTTTTCCTCCTCTTCTTTGCTGCCTGTCATGCTTGCTGCTCACTGCTGCTGCATCCACTGCCTGCCATGATAAAAAACTCCAGTGAGTACAGTAGGGCTGTAACGCCAAAATGTGGGTGCCACAAGGGCCCCCAAGCGATTCCAGTACCTTCATTTGAAAATGGGGAATAATTAGCTCAAAGTCAGGAGGCCTGCAAGTGGGGTGGGGTGGGGTGGGTGGAGTAACAATGAGATCTTTCCACCTACTTTTATGGAATCTTTGCAGGAAAGAACCAGCCAGAGAGTTTCTGTTGTAAACTAAAAATATGTTTTATTGGAAGAAATTCACACAAGCACACAAAGATCCAAGCACTCATGCAAGCACGTAATGTAATTAATATTAATACATAGCCTTTGATCTCTCCTTTGACTATATGTAGAGTGGGCAGGAAACCCTTTTCTTCACTCCATCCACCAACAGAAAATGTTGCTGACAACCTTCTCAAAATGGAAATTTGATACCTTGGCTGAAAAAAACTAATTTCATATTAAGGTTTTGGATAATCATGTTTCCTAAACCATAATGGGTTAGCATAGTCATTTCCGTTATGGATAACTGAAAAATGCAAGGATATGCTTCCAATTTCCTTCTCATGGCTATAATGGAGAAGGAGAAAGTAGGAGGAGAACACCAACTTATGGCTTTTGCCTGTAACACTACATGTAAATTTAGTTCTCAGTCTAGCCTATACACCTGCCTGAAACCCACTAGATCTAGAAATTATTTTTAAAATGTAGTTGCTAAGTTTTTCTCAAGGTTTTTCTGATCATGGAAAATAGTTGCAAATGTATGAAAGATTAAAGGATTTAGGATCTGCAATTACTTCTAAATCAGAAGGATTCTTCGCTCTCATTGTTAGGGAATATAGATGTAGACCAAATGTATTTGTGTGTGTGTGTGTGTGTATTTCCTTTCACCTAAAAATAGCTCAGCCAATTTGGACATGTGCCAGTTCCCAGCAGGACACTTTTGCCATCCACTGATTTCAGTGAAAGCCAGTTATTACCTCATCCTGCATTTTACCCAGCACTAGCTCAGATCTTGAGAACCCCTGGAGTGCATTATGTTAAAACAGAATAACAAAGCATAAGACTAAATGGATAAAACTTTTATATAACAACTTCACAGTTGTCCTTGCAGCTAACAAAATCAGCCTTGAGTCAATGAGTCACCAATGTGTGCCTTCTTCAAAGGTCAAAGATGGTTTGCGTAGCTTGAAAAATGCTATGGAATCCTAATGAGAAGTGGAGGTTGATTTACTCATGTTCCAGTTACACGAATAAAGCTCTTCTTTTGAGATAAGGATTCCGGTTGCAGTCATGGATAGTTTTACATCCCAAGAATTAAACTGTCAATGTGTCAGCCCAGCTGAACAAACCTGAGGATCCTTGCTGTTCTTAAAATAGGGTTGTAAAGATGGCAGTGGGAACCAGCTGCTTTTGCCTTAATGGCTTCCACCTACGTTTTCTCAAGAATTACTGATAGGCTGGCTCTCACTCTATTCTCCATGGTTGAATTAAGACTCTCTGAGGTCCTAAACTATATCAAGCCCCATAGCATTATCCCCTTTCCCCTGCAAAAGAGCAAAATTCAAATTCAGAAATCTCAGGGATAGTGTTCCAGTGTTGGTGGAACCAAAGTCAAAAGTATGGGATCAAAAATACCAGCATATTTTAGCTTAATGTTCTTAACAGACAGTAACTAAGCCTTAGGGGAAACATTTCACCCTTATAGAATGGGGAAGAACCCGCATGAAAGCTAGTCATCGATCATGAAACGATAGTGTCGCAGGGAGGATGTCATGCCAGTCTGGGAAGTGCCTGAGGGCCAAATTTGGTACCCCAGGACTGAGGTTCCCCACCACTGCCCTAAGCTGCAACCTACTTAGCTTTAAGCATAAATTTGTACTGTTATTGTACTGTCGATAATATGAAAACTCGTCAACAACTAGTTTTCTCAGAAAGAAGGGGCAACTTGGGATATGAACAAGAACTTCCTGGAAGGCAGTGACCTCACTGCAAGAAGCACCTGTTAATTATATATCTATCTATCTATTTAGATGATTTATACCGTGTCCTTCAGCCAAAAGTTCTGGTTGTTGTTGTTGTGTACCTTCAACTCATTGCTGGCTTATAGCAACCCTAAGGCAAACCTATCACAGGGTTTTCTGGGGCTGGGAGTGTGTGATGTGCCCAAGGTCACCCAATGGGTTTCTATGGCCAAGCGGTGAATCAAACCCTGGTCTCCAGGGTAATAGTCCAATGCTCAAACCATTATGCCACACTTAAAAATTTGAATTTGATAGTTCCCTGCCCTCAGTTTTATAAGAAAGAAAGAGAGTAGCAATGGGAGAGGGGATTAGGTGTGTCAAATTTTGGCTGCTCCCTTTCCCCTGCAGCAAACAGAACAATGGCAGTTGGAGTAGGAAAGGAGGAGCTCTCATCAGTTGATGGGGCAAAAGCACGGTGGAGCTCTGCCTGGCTATCCTTCTCTCCCTCAGAGACCAGAGCAATCATATCATATTATATATTTCATAATGTCGTATCTCTCACCTGGGCTCACACCTCAAAGGGAGGCAATACTTTTTCAAAGAGGCTTTTTCATCCTACTAGTGTAAAATAACCTTGCCTCCTTTCCTGGTACCTGCACAGCTCAAATGTCTAGACAGATTTGAAAGCTTCATCCCCTGACAAAGTCTTAACTACTTTGTAAGATTCCCTAGCTATGGATTTAACTTTGGCCATTTCTGCACTAGTCTGTTAGAGAGCTATTTTTCCACTTTCAACCTATGTAATCGGGGGGGGGGAGTGCAATCCTTAAACTGCAAACCGCAGGATTCCATAGGATGTTGAAAGTGGAATAACAGCACTATGGCAATCTCTATGGCAATCCATTGCTACCAAAGCTCAAAATATTTCCTCTGTTATAATTATATCAGTGCCCTAGATAGCTTCACCAGATAATCAGGTGTGGTTGAAAAAACAATATTTATAGATGAAATCAAATGAAAAATATATCGGTTGTCTTAATGCACAGATTCATAGAAATTTGAGGTTAGTTTTTCCTAAGCCTTGCAGCTTAGGTTTCAATAAATCTCACTTGTATAATTCCTGCTTTCTGTACTCCCTACTCCCACTACTAAAAAAATCACCCCCTACTACCTGTTATTAAAATTTCCATTCCAATGATTCCATTCCTTTTCTCACCCAGCCAGTCAGTCCCCAGCATGCTCTGCCACTGTTCTTTACTTGCTCATTCCTGCCTGCTCTCACACCTTCTTTCATCTTTCCATTTACGTGCCTATAAAATATCTGACTATATTTGCCTTGCAATAAAAACTGTACAAACAGTGCCAAATAAACTTCACAGTATTTAAGGTACTGTACCGGTCAGGGCCAATTCTCTCATTAGGCAAAATGAGGCAACTGCCTCAGGGGGCACAAGCTGGGGGGTACCCAGCCCTTCCACCTGAGTTCTCTGGCTATTCCCCTGTGCTGGTTGTCAAAGCTGTATATAACACACTATCTATCCTGCACTCCTTAAACTAGCCTGCTGGCCTTGGTGACCATGGAGGATGCTGTGCCACTGCCAATGCTGAAATAAAATTCAAATAGAAGTCCAGTTAGCATCTGGACATGGAATGGGGTGTATCTGCTATCTTGTCCCTCTTCTTAGGCAGCAAAAGGGATTGAGACTGTCCTTCTCCCATTGCATTCTGTTGTCACAAATGCACTTTCATAACACATTTTCTGCCTTTAGATTGGCAGCTGGGTGGCCTAACAGCATCCTTTTGAGCATTTGGTCAGAGATTCTAAATTCTACATATCCTACATGTTGCCAACCAAATAGTTACATACAGTACATTTCTCTTTGAATTTCTCCATGTCTTAGGAAGATTTGATTGATTGTCTCCTCGTCCTGCTTTCATCTCAAGAATTTCAAGTGGGTTCCAGAACAACTCAAAGTGATACAAGACTACAGATGAAAAAATATTAGGGGCTGGAAAAATCTTTCTGGTGACTTATGCTTGCATACATCCCCTACAGATGCAGTTGGATATTTTTGTCTGATGGAGGAAATCTGTATTCAGTTATAGGTTGCGCAAACAGAGTTGTGCATATGGTGCCATTGAGCATGTGGTACCATTTTGCATTGCACATGCAATTGTGCATTTCACATTTGTTTGCACATTCATTTGTGCACTATTGCAGTTCACTAATGCACAATCATATTAAGTCATTGAGTACAGCATTCTGTCTCCTTGATGAAGGATTTCAGCTTGACTTGTTTTCTTATTAAAACAGAGCTGCTTGATCCTTGAGAAAGCCCATCTGGCAGAATAATGGCTGCTACAATGTTGGGTTTTTTTGTACCTTATTTATTAATTAAAATATTTATATCATGCCCTGTATCAAAAGATCTCAGGATGTCATGCAATGAAATTGACCTGATCAATTTAATGTTATTTAAAACAATGTTGTTGTGTGCCTTCAAGTCATTTCTGACCTATGATGATCCTAAGGTGACCCTATCTTAAGGTTTTCTAGGGCTGAGAGTATGTGATGCACCCAAGGTCACGCAGTGAGTTTCCATGTCTGAGTGGGGAACTGAACTTTTGTCTTCCAATGCTCAAACCACTGCATCACACTTCATAGGCTAAAAGCCATAGGAAACAATTTAACAACTTTAAGGCAGTTTAAAACCAGTTCACAATAGTCTCCCTCTGCTCAAAAATATGTATGCTTTTTTGTGCAAAAAGACACATTGTAGTTTTGTTTTGTTTTTTTCCAGAGAAAATGTCCCTCTACAGGGAACTGTATATTTTGTGCGGGAAACACACTTTTTACACAGAGATAGTGTTTTCTGTACCATGGGAGGCTGTGCCAGCCTCCTCATAGAATCACAGAATCATAGAATCATAGAAATGTAGAGTTGGAAGAGACCACACGGGCCATCCAGTCCAACCACCTGCCATGCAGGAACACCCTCAAAGCAATCCTGACAGATGGCCACCCAGCCTCTGCTTAAAAACCTACAAAGAAGCAGACTCCACTACACTCCAAGGCAGCATATTCCACTGCCGGACAGCCCTGACTGTCAGGAAGTTCTTCCTGAGGTTCAGGTGGAATCTCCTTTCCTGCAGCTTGAATCCATTGCTCCTTGTCCTGGTCTCTGGAGCAGCAGAAAACAAGCCCTCTCCTTCCTCTACATGGCATCCCTTCAAATATTTAAACATGGCTATCATGTCCCCTCTTAACCTTCTCTTCTGCAGACTAAACATACCCAGCTCTCTAAGTCTATCCTCATAGGGCATGGCTTCCAGGCCTCTCACTATTTTGGTCGCCCTCCTCTGGACTTGCTCCAGCTTGACCATGTCCTTCTTGAATTGGGGTGCCCAGAACTGGACACAGTATACAAGATGAGGTCTAACCAAAGCAGAGTAGAGTGGTACCAGTACCTCCCTCAATCTAGACACCATACTCCTATTGATGCAGCCGAGAATTGCATTGGCTTTCTTGGCTGCTGACTCATGTTCAGCTTGTGGTTTATGAAGACTCCTAGATCCCTTTCACATGTACTGCTATCCAGCCACATGTCCCCATCCTCCCTGTTATCCTTTCACTTGCAGATGAAGACCTTTTTGTTTAAGCAGACTTTTAATGTGTAAGCAGGGAAGATTCTTACTGAGGTGTTTTATCTTGCTTTTAAAACTTTTGTATGTTTTAGAAAATGATTTTATACTGTTTTATGTGGCAGTCTTGATTGTTTTTAAATTGTATTGTGAAGGTTTTTTTAAAGACTCTTTCTGGGAACTGCCTTGGGTCTCACTCTGGGAGAAAGGAAGCATACAAATAAAATAAACATGTGTTTCTGCAGAAAATACTGCCATGAAAGATTTCCTTAAGCATGAATAATGCTTGAAGACTACACAAAAATCTTTGTATTTTTGCTTAATGGGGTGACTAATGAAGAAATGATTTCTTCCTTCTTGCAAAGGCAAGGAATGCAAACATTTACCTCCCTATATTAGATACAGAGCATTCCTGTTGTGTTTTCCAGGGAAAGGCATAATTAAGTAGCAATATATTTTCTCTGAGATGAAAGAAAAGAGAGCATTGACTGAAGACATTTTGTAAGAAACCATGCTTTTAAAAAAGAGAAAATATACAAATAAGTCTGCACAAACAGTTACTTGAAATAACCACCAGTGGTGGAACTTGGAGAATGTGGAGTGGAGTATGTGTTGGGGGGCAGGCAGAGGGGCAGGGGTGGAGCTACAACATGCAGTGGCGGGGCTGCAGCACACAGAGGGCAGGGCTATGGAAGGCAGGGCAGGACTATGGCACATGGGAGGGGCAAGCAAAAAATTGGCACCGAGGGCACACTGCCCCCATCATCCCCTGTCCCTGTGCTACTGAGAACCACTCAATCCAGTAGGACAGGCTAATGAGCAAATATGGACTGAGATCCTGCGCCACATTCATAGCTATGTAAATGTAACTATAGTTATGAATGACCTAAGAAACTGACCCCTGAAATCTACCTTAAACTCCAGAGACCTTCTCTGTGTGCCAGAGGACCGCAGCACAGTCAAGCAGGCCACTTCAATATGACCCCCTGTCCCCCACGGCTTGTGAGTAGGTAAGGGTTGGCTGTGTCATCCTGAAGTGCCCCACTAAACCATGCCAGAGACCTCCATCATTTCGAGTGGCTCCTTGAGGTTTAAAGTGAGTGTTGGGAGGCATTCATGATTATGGTAAAAGTGCCACAGTTGTGAATACACAGCATAGCTGAATACAGAGCAGTTATTAACAGCAATGCAAGATGCCAGCCCTGGATACTCTTTATACAACGTGAAGTGTCAGCAGGCTTTCTAATCAGCCTGTCAGAAAGACAGTGGCGGAGATTCTACTGTTACCCTAAGAGCCACCTCTTAGGTGTTGGGGTCCAGCTGCAATCCAGTGTTTCCTTAGAATTTCAGGGAATTATAGCTCAAAGGAGGCCTGTGAGTGGAGGGTAACAGCAGGATCTTTTCACCTATGTATACCAGTACTAACCGTAGGAAGGACTCCAGTTAATGTTTACAAAGGGTTTTATTTGAATCGACAAATATACAAGAATTCAGACACTCTTAAGAACCATACAAGACTGTTAGAAAAAGAAGTGAGACAAGTTGGATAGAGAGACACTGGAATGGAAAGGGTAACAGTTACCAGTTTTGAAGAAGGAGGTCACAGCAGAGGGCCTCAGACAGTGTCTGAGTACAGCACGAGGGGACAGCAATCTGGACTACATTTAATGTACAACAATTGGCTGGGGTCAAAAGTAGGGTTTTTGTATCCTACTTCACATCCTGAAGGGGTGCATTGACAAAGCCGTAATGGCTTTCCCATGGGACTGACAAAGGGGTCTGAGATGGGCTGATTGGTTAACTCTGGAGTGACAAAACATTGATGGGACTCATGACAATCTCTTAATGTTTGGTCAGGTAGGGTGTATAAGGAAGATTGCTGTAGGGTAAGATCATAAGATTGTGTTCAAAAATTCAAAGAGCCTGAAACAGTGAAGGGATTAGCACAAATCTATCAACATCGAGGTTTTCCCAATCATGTTCTCCAGTCATTAATAAATCCAATTAACGAAGATCACATAACCTGTAGTGAGAGGTGGTAGGGTTGTTAACACTCTGTGGAGCAGATGCAGTGTACTTTACACATACAGACTTATGTGGCAGTCATGCAATGTCTCCTTGTTAGTGAACGGTGACACTGCATAACTAAATGCACATTGAACATAGATGTGTGTGTGGGGGATGCATATCCATGTACAATGCACATCAATGAACAACAGCATGGCATGTAGAACTCCACTTCGATGCCTAAAACATGAGTACCTCCGCTGTGCAACGGTGTAAAATTTTGATCTGCAGATGTAAGGCAGTTTGTGCTTGTATCTGTCACAAACAGAATGCCATCCAGTACTATCTTGCTTTTAACAGTGTGCACTGTTTCAGCCCTTAGCATTTCCAGTTAAAAGGGTGTCAGTAACCAGGAAAAAGATCTTGACTAAGAATGAAGAGATGCTGTGAGTCAGCTTTCACAACTCTGGGCTACAAGTACCCTCTAAGACAGTTTCATCTACTATATAAAAGTCAAAGTTTGTCTGTTTGTGAGTTTGTTGGTTTCTCTGCATCAGGCAGGCAGAGACCTCATATGCTTAGCTGAGTGACATGAGAAGACCTCATATGATTGACTGGCTGTGAAGATTCTATGGCAGTTGTTCTCAACCTTCCTAATGCCACGACCCTTTAATACAGTTCCTCATGTTGTGGTGACCCCCAACCATAACATTATTTATTTATTATTTACAATGCCCCCCCCCCCCGGCAAAGGCCGCCTCGCCGTCCAGGAACGGGGGGGGGCGGGCAGGGAGGGAAAGAGGAGCTGTGCGTCTCCCCTGGGAAAAAACTCCGAGAACTCCCCCCCCAGGCTGTGCTTCTGCTTCGCTCTCATTTCCACTGGGGGGGGCAGTGTGGGAAAAGTTTCCAGAATGTCGAACCTGGCCGGGGGGGGGGAGGAATCTCAGCGCCTTTGTCTTTTGCGCCGGGCACAGCTCGTCCCCATGGAAAAGCGTGCCTTGTGGCCCCCCCGGCCCTTCCACAGCACTCCTCTCTGTGGCGAGTGGGGCAGGGGCCGTGGTGAGGAGGGGGCCTGTCCCTCGTGCTGCTGCCATCCCCTCAAGCTGGCCCGTCAGACGGGAGGTTCTCCCAGTAGCAGAGAAGGGGAGCAATTTCAGCCCCTTCTGAACACGGGGAGGAGGACGTGAGCGCATGGCTCGTGCTTGCACACCACCACCGAGGAGGGAATGGAGCCTAAGACCATTGAAAATACATATTTTCCGATGGTCTTGGGTGACCCCTGTGAAAGGGTTGTTCGAACCCCAAAGGGGTCGCGACCCACAGGTTGAGAACCACTGTTCTATGGAATCCTGGGGTTGGCAGTTTAAAGAGGGGCCTTTAGAATTCTCAGCCGCAGAGCTCTTGGGCCTCAGGCAGGTTACTATGGAGATAGGGAAAAGTTACATGTTCTGGACAAGGCTGATTGGGGAATTAGAGACACAGAATCTCAAAACTGTGTATTTCAACCCCATCTAATTCCTAAGGTATTTCTAACAAGTATTGGCTGGCTGTAAAGATTCTATGGAATCCTGAGGTTTGCAGTTCAGGGAGAGGCCTTGAGAATTCTCAGCCAGAAAATAGGCCAGTTGCTATGGATATGAGGCCTAGCAGTAAGAAGAAGGAAGGCATTGTATTCCCTCAGGAACCCAGTCTCTGTATGTTAACAACTCTGAATACAGACTGCATTGGGGAATATGGGGGAAAGTTACAGGTACTAGAATAGGCTGCTTGCTATGGAGATGAGGCCTAGCAGCAAGGAGGAGGACAGTATATTCCCTCAGGAACCCAAACTCTCTATGTTAATAACTCTGAATACAGATTGCATTGGGAAATATGGGGAAAAGGTACGGGTACTGGAGAAGACAATTTGCTGAGTTCTTAAGAGGAAAATAAAATCCTGGGGAATACCGGGTAAATAAACTAGTCTGTTTATACAGTTAATCATTCATATGGACTGGCTGAAATGTTGCTAATAAAAATACAGGCTCTTCTAAGATTTACCTTAAAATCCCACTTCACAAATCTTTTCTAGCTCTTGAAATCTACTGTGTCATCCATCAGTCTAACCCTTCCTGCAGTTTTACCTGCAGTTTTCTATCAAGACCACATCACATCCATCATTCAACAGGCATATCTAAGGATTTTGAAAAGTTAAAAGCAATTGTGAATTTAAATAGCCTAGTTTCACAGGTTTTACCTCCATTATTTTCTCAGGAAAAAAAAGGACATCTCTAAAGGCCTGCTCTCAGATATTTGTTCAGATAGACAGCTTTCTGCAGCACTAGAAGTCTGTTATCTCTCTTTTTCATTTATTTTTTGTTATTGTATTGAGTGGATAAATTCAAGATTGAGTGGGCTGTCTGAGAGGAAAAAAAGGCCTGTATCTCTTCCATCTGTTTTTGTTACAAAGGTGACAGAGACTAGGTGCTGTTAAACTGAGAAAAAATTAATAAATTCCAGCTCTCTGAGAAAATGATGTTTGAATCTTGGCAACACAACTTCACATTGATCTGCTATCTTCAAACCACTAAACAAATGTGCTTTTTGCAAGCGCAGCTATATGGCTGCATATATATTCTTGTTCAAGGATGTCAGAAAACAATTAATCTCACAACATGTCATCATGCTCACATGAGGATGCTTGCTAGAGAAACTCCAATGATGAAGTCATTGCTGTGGTTGCTCTTATGTGTTAGCAAAAAAGAAGAAGGTAACACATTGTAAAGCAAGATGACATGGATTTGCACATGCTAATTAATATATACATATGTCTTAATTTAGGTATAATTGCCATAGTACAACTAGCAATACATTATAGGGGTTTCTCTTAGTCCTACCATTATCACAGGCCGGTCCAGTAAGGACCCATGAGTAGACCTTCTTGGGCCATTTCCGCACTAGCCCGTTATAGTGCTATTATTCCACTTTCAACATCCTACGGAATCCTAGGTTTTGCAGTTTAGGGAGGGGTCTCAAAGGCCTCTCCCTAAACTACAAACCTCAGGATTCCGTAGGATGTTGAAAGTGGAATAATAGCATTATAATGGGCTAGTGCGGAAATGACTTGGTGGCTGCTCCCAGATTGTGGAATTCTCTTCCACAGGACAGTAAGCTGGCTCCCTCTCTGCTCTCCTTCTGCCATGGTATTAAAATCCATGGTATTAAAAACAGATATTTGGCAATTGAGTGGGTATCCAAATCATCTTTTAATAGTATATATGTGCTGTATTTTTATCCTTATTGTTACATTTTCAAATGCTTCTGTATTATTTTATTGAGTTCTGTTTTAATAGGCAGATGACTTAATTCTTTTTTAAAAAAAATTATCATCAGTTTTTTAGCTGTCCTTTGCTTAAATATATCTTGTAAGCTATCTTGGGACACATGATAGGAGAGAGTCAGGATAGAAAATAAACAAAAAATTAAAATAATAAAATGCATCTTCACATATATACTGAATAGCACTGTGAGCAGTGGACCTGTGTTCCAAGTGCTGTCCAAGTGCTAACTGGACTTTTTAGTTTTCTATAGTTCTTAGCTAGAAGTGGATTGCATGGCTTTTCATACAGAGCAGGGGAAAACAAAATATCTCCTTCCAGATGTTATTGGACTTCAGTTCCCATCAGCCCTAACCCATATAGCCACTGATGAGAAATGCTTACATTTGCAGTCCCAACATTTGGAAGGCTATACTCGGCCTCCACCCCCAATATAAGAAGCCTTTAAACAGAGGCCGAAAAATAGGACATATGCCTGCCCTTGTTTCCCTGAATCTTTCTTAATGGCTAAATATATTTTCTATTGGAAAGTTACAGATAAATTATCCAGCAAGAAAAGGGGACACTTCACACTACACAATTATAAGCTCTTTGATTCCATTTTAACTGCCATAGTTGCATCACATGGCATTCTGGGATTTGTAGCTTGGGGGAAAGGGAATATAGTTCTCTATCAGAGAATTCTAAATACCCCATGAAACTACAAATCCTAGGCTTCCATAGGGCAGGACCACAGCAGTTAAAGTAATATTATAGTGCTTTAATTGTGCAGTGTGAAAGGCTCCAGTGATGTGGCTGGAGAAGATGACTCACCCACATATCTCTCCCTTCCACAGTCCTGCGGGGGGGGGAGTTTTTTCTTTTTAATTCCAACAACCCTAGAAGGTCCCAAGTGTTAAGGAGAAACTCCATGGATGTAAGAGGTTGTGCCCTTCAAAAAAATGCTCTTTACCTATGGAGAAGGTCAACAAAAATGGCACAGGGAGGTGAAGCAGGTTTAGTGCACTTGTCCCCAGTCTCTCTTACTATGTTTAATTTAGCTCTATTTAAAACACCCAAATAGGGCTTGTTAGGCCCTTCTCCACCTTCACGTTTAGAAGGAACATTCTGAGTTTGTACAAAGGGAGGGGCCTTTTCCATGTCTGAATCCTGACTTTATGATATCCTGTAAAGGAAGACATGCCAAATATTGATATTGCATCCTTTTCAGCAGCCTTTCTGCTTTGTTGGACATTTTAAACTACTGTATTTCAGCTGGGGGTTGGTCTTGGAATTGCTGGTAAAACGATTGGGGTAATGGGAGAGGTAGAAGGCACCCTGGCAAAAATCTCTTGAAATAATTGACCTACCCAGGCACCCTCTGCTGTGTCACTGGGATGCTAATAGTTAAGTACACCCCTCAAGAAAAGGAAGAAGGAAAGAAACGAAAAAGGGAAAAGAACTGTAACAGTACCTATAAGATTTTTATTTTTTCATGAGCTTTCATGAATGTTTCATTAAGGCCTCAGGCACAAAGCATATTTATACACTTGTGGGGGTGAGATAAAATGTAAAAGGATCCAGAAAGATGCAAATCATGACCTTTGCCATAAATTTTCATTGGGCTGCTGAAGATGGTACAGACCTTTCAGATCTTTACAGTGGCCAGTTAGTTTCTCAGAGTTCAAAACTCTCTGTGAGAATATTCCTTTTGTTATATGTGTACTAGTGGAGACTTTTGCATTAATATATATAGTGTACCATGAAGCCATTGTCTTTGTTCATATCTCTGCTAATGGACTGGAATTTGTGAATATAATTCAATTCAGCAGTTTCTCTTTCTAGTCTGCCTTTGCAATTTCCTTGTTCAAGGACTGCAACTTGTAAAATCCCTTACAGTCCAGGAAGTCCAGGAAGGTTGAAATGTTCCACAACTGGTTTGGGGGTATTGCCGTTTCTAACATCAGATTTGTGTCCGTTTATCCTCTTGGGTGGGACTGTCCTGTTTGTTCAATGTAGAGTGTAGAGGGGCATTGCTGGCATATGATGGTATATATCACATTGGAGGAAGAACAAGTAAATGTACATTGGATGTTGACAGTGATGCTATCGGCCCCTGTAATATTGCTGCCAGAGTAGACGTGGGCACAGAGTTAGCATCTGAGTTTGTGGCAGAGTCATGGTTACTTCTTGAAAAATCCACCTATTATGTTTTATTTCTACCTCTCAGGGGGATTTTGTTTTCTGGGAAAGAGATTTGATTGGAACACTCATTCAGGAAACGTGAGAGACTGAGCACTTCAGTTTGGCAGAGGTTCTTTCAGTAATTTTCCTTTCTGTTGGGTCACTGAAGTGAACACATAATTAGCTGAGTGAAAAGGTTATTTAATGGATTATAAGACCCAGGAGCCAGAGTATTTTGTCTCTTTTTGTCACCTCTTTCTCTGCCACCTGCTTATACCAAGAGAGTAATTGCACACCGGTAAAACTGATTTTATTTTTGTGCTTAAGGTGTACAAATTGCATGTTTTTGTCTGTATCTCTCTCATCTAATAATCAACAGGATTCATTTTGTGTATCCAAAGAATATGGCAAAGATGCATGAAGAAGAGATGTATGAAGGTTAAGTTGATGATGAGGCACAGTTAGAAATGTAAAACATAAAGAAATGTTCAAGCTGTGGGGGAATTTTTTTCCTATGTTTTGGGGAGGCTGGTGGTGGACATTTCTGGAAAAACTAAATGAAATGCAACATTAGTATCCTTTAAAGAATTAAAGTCAATTTGTTCCTTTAAGAATTTAAAACACATTGTATATAACTTGATTTAGCACAAAGTTAGCATACATGATATACTAAAAGGACAGATTATGCAGAAAGTAGTCACACATTGAATTTACTTTTTCAAGTTTTAATTGTTGTTACAAGTGGTTATACAAGGTCCTGAACCGTAAGGAGCACTTGAACTATAAGGAACCTCTTTGTTTTTTCCAGTTTATAAGGAGTAGGCAAAAATACTGACATCTCAATAAAAACAGAAGATACCATCAACATTAGTAAGACAAAGAAAATTATTTTGTCTCTTCCAGTAATCCATAGTGCCAAGCAGACATAAAGCACTCATTCCTATAAGAACAGTAAAAGAAAAGTACATGCTGCTAGGCTGCTCATCCTATTGTACAGAGAACAGTTTGTCTACATATCCTTCAGCTGTCCTGACCTGGGAGAAACAGTTCTGATTAATCCTCTGTCATGCTACTTTTTCAGCTGCTTTAAAAATGTCCCAGTTTCTCTCTTCACCTCTCCATTTTCCCTCTTTTTCCTCAGCTTGCTTCAGTTGCTGCCAACTGAATTCAAAGTGCAAAAGTAGTTTGCGCTACGTTAACACAGTAGAGAGGACAGGTAGGGATGGAACCTCGACCTTTCCAGTAGACTTGGGTAGAAGCAAACTGCTCCAGCCTCTCCTAGCTTGTAAGTTCTTTCTGATTAATAACTTTTGCTGTCTTCATTACACTCTGATGTTGTGTGATTCCAAATGTCCCAGGTTTTCATCTCTGAAATATTGCAAGATATACATCTGGAAGGCCACATACTCCCTATTCTGGGTAGAGACTGGGATGGGTGGCTGCAGAGGGCCATTTTCAGTGTCTGCACTCTGCCATTTGACTTCCAGTAACTATTGAATATGGGTTTTTTCCCCCACCATTTGGACATTTTTGGTGTGTTGTCAGATCCTAAACAGTAAAAATGAAGATAACTGTGGCTCCTAAAGGCCTCTGGAGGTGTGATGCCCTCTTTTTGGATAGTTTTTAAAAACTACAATTGGCAAGTGTCTATGTCATGGCCCCCAGGGTGCATGAAGCCCTTGAGGTACAAGATTCTCATCCTTGATTCAAATGTAGTAATAAATACATTATGAGAGTGGTCATCTACAATGACAATGTGGTGTGATCCTAGTAGGTGAATTAACGAGGACTAGCTTTGGGGAGGTGGGCACCCACTCTAACTGCTTGGATAGGGAAATGCTGACCATCCAGATGTTGGACTGACATAATAATGCATTCATGACATAATTCCTATATGTATTTGGATTAGCCAATTAACTACCATTTTTTTGCTCCTGTAATCATGCTTAGCAGGGTATATAGCAGCCTGTGTGTAGCCATTTCTTTGGAGTGGTTTGTCTTGGGTGCATGAGCACAGCTATTTCGTTTGTGCAAATGAAATAAAAAGAAACCTTTTGTTATGTTTCAGGTGTTATTGACTAATTATTAATTGGAAGTTTGCGACTGTAGGACTGCAGCTCCTATAATCCCTGGCCATTGTACATACTACCTGGGTATGATGGAAGTCGGAGTCCCACATCATGGCAGAAATATTGTCCAGAATAGAGCAAGGAGACTGATACATGAAACATTAATATGGAAGATCTTATCACAGATTGCTTATGGCTTTCTCAACATGCTTCTCCCATGCGTGTTAGGATTGGCACAGATTAACCACATAGGATGTCCCTAGTTCTTTCAGCAGGAATGTTTCCTTATTGAACACAGACAATCCTGATGCTGCTTCTGACCAGCAACAGCAATTAACAACCCCAAATTCCAGCCAGCAGTGAAAGTGAGAATAACTGTTCCTTTGTGCCGGTCAATTCCCAGCTGCCAGGATCTTCCTGCCCACCCAAACAAAAGAGGACAAAGTAAGAGCTGCTGGGAACTGGGTCATGGGTAGTTCCACCACTGTACAACTTTCTTAATTGAGGCAGCAAAGGAAACTCCCAAGCGGCTGGCAGCAAAGACTATGTGCCAAAGAAGCAGATAAAGTACTCCCTGTGCTTGGTGTGGTTTCAGCAAACAGGCACAAGTCCTTTGAGTCAAGGGCATTGCTACAGGCTCTTGTTATCCTGCTTGGTAAACAGAGCTGGTACTGTTTCTTTGGAAGAGACCAAGAAGATTAACACAGTTTAGCTTACAAACTTGGGCAGTGGTGGTAGCAGGAAATCATTAAATTAAGTGCTGCTGTCTTAGCTTATCAGGTCCAGGAGGGCTATGGCTACCACCTGGTTGATGGTGCAAGAAAGCCCTCCCTGCCAACCACTGCTGGTTGAGTATGTGTGGGGTATGCAGCCACACCCAGGCACCATCCAGACACCATTACACATCTTGAGAAAAACGGTTGTACAAGGAAGTAAGAGTTAACCTCTTTGTACTAGAATCAAGGAATCATAGAGTTGGAAGAGACCACAGGAGCCATCCAGTTCAACCCCCTGCTATGCAGGAAACCACATCAAAGCACTCCCAACAGATGGCCATCCAGCCTCTGTTTAAAAGCCTCCAAAGGAGGAGACTCCACCACACTCTGAGGCAGTATATTCCACTGACAAACAGCTCTGATCATCAGGAAATTTTTCCTGAGGTTCTGGTGGAATCTCCTTTCCTGCAGCTTGAATCCATTGTTCCTTTCCTAGTCTCTGGAGCAGTGGAAAACAAGCCCACTCCCTCCTCAACATGACATCCCTTCAAATATTTAAACATGGCTATCATGTCCCCTCTTAAGCTTCTCTTCTGCCGACTGAACATCCACAGCTCCCTAAGCCGCTTCTCATAGGGCATGGCTTCCAGACCCTTCGCCATTTTGGTCACCCTCTTCTGGACACACTTTAGTTATGTCAAGAAAGACAGTTACATTAGCCTAATTCCCAGTTACATTAATGAGAAGTTGGAATTGTGCTGCCCTCACGCCAAATGTGGCTCTGGAAGGAGATGCTTAATGCAACTCTCATGACTCCCCTTCAAGTCCCTAGCACCCCTATTTTTTTTAAATATAGTTTCCACCCTGTGATAAATTGCTTTGTGCAAATTTTTGTATATACATGCCTCAGTGGAGAGAGACTTTCTGATCCAGGATATTAGAGCAAGCCAGATCGTTTTAATATATCCTCCATAGTTTATAATGCGGTGGGAATTAAGCAGCCCTCCAGATGTTGTTGAACTTCAGCTTCCACTCTCCCTTACCATTGGCTTTGGTGGCAGAGCTGTTGGGAGTTGCAGTCCAATAACATCTAGAGGAGCATACAAATACCACCCCAGTTTAAATCCTGGCCATAGTATATCAGGTGAGAACCAGCCTGGTGTAGTGGTTTGAGAGCTGGACTGTGACCCTAGAGATGAAGGTTCAAATCCCTGGTTGGCCATGGAAACCCACTGGGTGACCTTGGGCATGTCATACACTCTCAGCCCCAGAAAATTCTGTGACAGATTCACCTTGTAGTTGCTATAAGTTGGAAAATCATTTGGGCACACAATAACAACAACATATCAGGTACAGTTATTTTCCAGCTCTGCTAATTAGTGGTCCTTTCAAATTGGAAATTAGTCAAGGATTGAACCTAGGTATTTGTGCATGCAAAGCGTCTACAGTATCCCTGAGCTAAAGAGTCATCCCAAATTTGAACTCACCCCTTCAAAGAATACTGAAAAGTCTTCAATATTCTTTTGGCAGTAAAAATCTAAAGAATATTGAAGGCATCTCACTTAATATTCTCTGAGTGGTGATGTTCAAATTTTCACCTACCCACAGAAGACCTGATGGCAAACTGCAAAATAGTAAGAGTAAACTCAAAGCTCTGCCTTTGTGCATGTTACCTAATTAAGCGTTTAGTAAAAAATTCCTCTGGAGCATTATCCTGGCCTTTTTGCAAGGGGTGAAAGGCAAAGTACACAGAAGGGACCAGATTTGTACAGGTCAATGGAAAAGCCAAGGATTAGAACTAGGGAGCCAAAGTTCTCAGGAATACAAGTTGGTTTATATAGCTTGCCTGAACTCCCTTCTTCTCTTGAGCAGCTGTTGTACAAAATTTCAGAAAAAAATGCAATTATTTTCTTCTGTCAAATGTGGGCTGGCATGAGTCTTAGGTCTCAAAAAGACTCTGTGTCAGTCAGACAATCTTCTGCACTTCATTTTTAAACTGTTGAGTTGGTTGGTAACGAAAGAAAACAAAAAAGTCAGCAATTGCTTCTGACTCCTGTACAGATTTCCACAATCCTATGACAGCAATGAACATTAGTTAGGTGCACACACTCCTTCTGTGTGCAGAGACAGTGCAGCAAATACAGTTGGCCCTCTATGTTTGTGGGTTTAACTTTCATGAATTTGATTATTTGAAAGTTTCTCCAACCCTTGTCCTCGCCACAAGTATTTCTTTTACGAGGCCATACAACCCTTTAAAAACCCACCTCTGGTCCCCCTCCTCCTCCACCACCACCATCACCAGCCTCTGCCTAGTCAGCTAAAGATGGATCACAGCCCAATTTCTCAGCACCACAAACCCTCTCCTGATGCCTATGACAAGTTCCCACAATGGTCAGCCAGATGCCTCTGGGAAGCCATAATATGTGCTTCCAGGTCCGCTCTGACTTATAGTGAAGCTCTCCTAGAGGTAGTGGACAGCTGACTGGACAAGATTTGTTGAGAGGTTTTGCCATTGCCTTTCCCTGAGACTGAGAGAGAGTGACTTGCAAGAGGCCACATTGTGTTTTCCGGTGGTTGAGCTGAGATTTGAACCCTGGTCTCCCAGGGTCCTAGTCCAACACTCAAACCAGCTTAAGTCTCTTCTGTAAGCAGGACATGAAGGCAGCAGCTGTCCCCATTGCTGTTTCTAGGAACTGATATTGAATGATATATGGTCCTTCTTCCACAAATTTGATTATTTGCAAGGCATGCATGTGCCTTCCCCTCTTCTCCTCTTCCCATTCCCTTGCGTTTTGCTGGGTGTGGAGAAGGAAGGCAAGCACCTGGGCAAGAGGCAAGGGAATAGGGGGAGGAGAAGGCTTGCAGGAGCCTTCCTTCTCCCCTCTGGAGCTCCTCCTCGATTCCCTTTCCTCTGGCCCTGGTGCTGTGAACTTTCACTGAGGCAAAAGGTAAGATAATGGTGGGGAGGTTCATGTGAGCCTTCTTTTGCCCCTCTGGAGCTCCCCCTCCCATTCCATTGCCTCTGGCCCCAGCACACAAAAGGCATGGGAACAGGAGGGGGATCATGGGGGGGAAGTTATTCATGTTTTTTTCATTTTCATGAGGATTCTTTACACCAAATCCTTGTGAAATTGGAAGGGCCACTATACTTGCCTCCAAGCCTGGAGGGTACATACAGCAATCATGACTAGTTGCCCTTGACAGACGTACTCTTCATGAATTTGTTTTATCTTTTTTTTAATCTAAGTTAGTGGCTACAAATTAAGCAATTGAGTTTCCCACATTTGGGGAAATTGCAGAGGTTAGCACACCTGGAGTGCAATGGATGAACCTTACCCTTCATGATCATGATATCTCCCCTGCCAGGTAAGTAGGAAAAACAAAAGACCACATTACAGATGGATGGACTCAATCAGAGAAGACATGTCCCTGAATCAGCAAGACCTGAGCAGGGTGGTTGATGGTAGTGTGCCTTGGAGCTCTCTTATCCATGGAGTCACCATAAGTTGAAGTCAATTTGATGGAGGTTAAGAACAACAAGATGACCATCATGCATCTTAGGAGCATAGGAAGTTGTCTTATAGTGGGTCAGGCCACTGGTCCAACGAGCCCAATATTACCAATTTTTAACTGGTGGCCATGGCTCTCCTGGTTTTCAGCAGAATGCTTTTCTAGCCTAGTCTGGAGATCCCTGGTACTCCCTGCTAGTCTTCCATGCAAGTACTAATCAGAACCAAGTACTTGGCTCTGCTTAGCTTCTAAAATCAGATCAAATCAGTATATTCACCATGGTCTAGTGGTTTTTGGCAGTGAACTCTATAAGTTAATTTTGTGCTGTATAAGGAAGTTTCCTTTTGTCCCTCCTGAATCATCTGCCAATAAATTTAATTAAAGACCCTACATGCCAGCATTAAGAGAAAAGGGAAAAAATACTTTATCCAATTTCTCAGATCTCTCCATAGTTTTATAAACCTCTACTGAATATCTGCCCTGATAATTTTCACTGTCTTTCTGGGGCATCTTTTCAAGCTCTCAAAATCTTTTTTGAAAATGATTATCATAACTGACTATTGTATTTCAAGTGGGACTGCGCTACAGATTTGTAAAATGGCTTTAAGACATTGTTTTTTGTTTCTTTTGTAAACACCCATTTTCTAATTACTCCTAGCACTGGATTCAGGCTTACCTACTGTATTTGAGGTTGACATTTTCATTAAGCTATCTTCCAGGATCTCAAGGTTTCTTTCATGATTAGTCACTGCCTGTTCAGCAGTTGAACTTTGATGTTTTAGCCTATAACTCCCAGCAGCCACACCCAACATGGCTCACAGTTATGGGAATGTTGAAGTCACAAACATTTGGAGGACCAATGTTTCCTCATCTCTGACATATACAGTGCTTTCTCTAAATGCTCAAAATGGACAGATTATTTTGGAAATCCATAAAAACATCCCTGTAAGGTGGCAAGTCAGGGAAACAGCACATAATAATAAGTCGCCTAACAGTGGAATAGGAGCCAGCATGGGGTAGTGATTTGAGCTTTAGACTACATCCCTGGAGACCAAGGTTCGATTCCCCACTCGGCCATGGAAATCCGTTGAGTGACCATGGGTGCCTCATATACTTTCAGCTCCAGGCCCCCCTGTGTTAGGTTCACCTTAGAGCTGCCATAAGTCTGCAGTGACCTGAAGGCACAGAACAACAATTACAGTGAAATAACAATGCTTGTTCTTTGGTTTCCCAGCAAATTAATGACTGAGTAGGGTATCAGGAATGAATACCAGGTGCTGTAGGCTATATTTCGGAGGAAGAAACTAGCCAAACCACCTCTGACTACTCCTTGCCTAAGGGCCTTTCCACACTACACTGTTCTAGTGCTATTATTCCACTTTCAATATCCTGTGGAATTCTGAGGTTTATAGTTTACTGAAGCCAAAGAGCTCTCCGGCTGAGAATTCCAAATGCCCCTCCCTAAACTTCAAACCCCAGGATTTCACAGGATGTTGAAAGTGGAATGATAGCACTATAACACTGTAGTGTGGAAAAGAAACCCTATGACATTGATCCCGTTGCCATAAGTGGACAGGTGACTGGACAGCGCACAGGCACACACCCCACTGCACATCTCTCTGGAAGCCAAAATGAATCAAACTGAAGTTATGGCACTTTGGCCATTTAACGAAGAACACAACTCATCAGAAAGTCACCAGCATGACCAATGGTTTTTCCAGGCCATTTCCGCACTAGCCTGTTATAGCGTGATGGTTTCACTTTCAACATCCTCTGGAATCCTGGGGTTTGCAGTTTTGGGAAGGGCCGGCCGGCTCCTCCCGAAACTGCAAACCCCAGGATTCCAGAGGATGTTGAAAGTGGAATCATCGCGCTATAACAGGCTAGTGCAGAAATGGCCCTACACTACACTGTTTTGCACACTACACAAACGCCTGGGCTTCCTTCCGAGTAAGCAGCCCTGGGATCGGGTTCCCCGCCGCCCACCAGATCAAAGCGAAGCGGCGCCCACTCCCAACCCCGCTCGCCTGACCCGCTTCTTCGAGGCGACGAGGGGAGGGAGGGGGAAGCTTGAAGGTCGCGGCGCAGAGCGAACCGCGGCAGGCTGGCTGGGCTCGGGGTGGGGCTCGCCGGTTAAAGCCTGCCAAAGGCGGCCCCGAGGGCGCTTTCTCCTGGAGCTCCGGGCGAGCGCCGGGCCGGATGTTCAGGTAGGCGGCAGCGATCGCTCCCAGGAGGGAACTGCTCCGGCCTGAACCCTGGCATCCCGGGCGCTTCGGAGCAGCGGGAAGCGTCTCACGCCTTCGGCCCTACCCGATCCGTCTTAGGGCCACGTGCTGATTGTTTGCCCGGCTTGAGGTTTCGCTTTTGGCACCGCGACCACCCCTCCTTATGATACTGCGTGGCCAAGGTGCCAGGCGCTGTACGGGTCCCCACGGCGCGCTCCAAGGGCGCGGACGGGAGCAGCATGTCGGCGCGCCTCGCCCGGGGATTCGCTGTGAGTTTGCAGCCGCGGCTTCTTCTCTTCCTCCTCCTCGTCGCTGCGCCCGGGGAGGCGGAGAGCGGCTGTGCCAGGCTGGGGCGGTGCTGCGCGGGCAGGAGCCTGGCGTGTGTGAGCGCCGGCTGGAGACCCGACGGATCCCACGGTCCCTGCTACTGCGACCAGGCGTGTCCTTACACCTTGGATTGCTGCCACGATTACCGGCAGGTGTGCCCAGGTACGCGTGGGGGGTGGCGGACAGGTAGGCAGAGGTGGAGGTCAATGGGTTAGAAACCCCCAATCGTCATAGTGACCACGAGTTGGTGTGTGTACCTTGAAGTTATTTATTATTTTTATTATTATGATTTATTTGTATCCCGCCTCTCCATATGGATCGAGGCAGGGAACAAATTACAAATAGCATGTATTTCGATACATATCTATACATGCCCCCAACAAGCTGGGTACTCATTTTACCGACCTGCGGAAGGATGGAAGGCTGAGTCAACCTTGGAGCCCGGCAGGATCCAACTCACAACCTTGTGGCTTGCAGTACTGGCATTTAACCACTGCGCCACCAGGGCTCACAACAGTTGTGGTGTTGTTGTGTGCCTTCAAGTAGTTTCTGACCTATGGCAACCCTAAATGGACCCTGTCGTGGGGTTTTCAGAGGCTGAGAGTGTGTGATGTGCCCAAGGTTAGCCAGTGGGTTTCCATGGCCAAGTGGGAATTGAACCTTGATCTCCAAGGTTGTCGCTCAAACCACTACACCACCCTGGTAGTCCTTCCAAAATAACTTTTTCCACGTTCTGTATCAGAGTATGTAGCATAATAGCATCTGCATAGAGCAGATCAATGATTCTCTGTCTTTGGTCTTCCGGATGTTTTGGACTTAACATCCTAGAATCTCTGATTGGGGTGATACAACCCAAGCAGGCTTCTGGGAACTGAAGTTAAAAACAAAAAAGTATGAGAACTTCTGAATTAGACAACCAAGAACAGAGTATTGCTCTCCCTTAGAAGGAGTCTGTCACCAATAAACCAGGTTATATATCCTGGTAGGCCAGAGAAAGCACTCAAAGAGTCTATAGTTCAGTGGCTTTGGTCCTCCAGATCTTTTGGACTTTGGTTCCCAGAAACCTCAACTCTCCCAGCCAAAGGTTCTGAGAATTGATTCCTGAAACATCTGGAGGGCTAGCACTTTAAAACTGCTGCTCTAGTGTATGGCTCATCTGGTCTTGGGCCTAAGCTTTGGGGGAAAAGACCAGTTCCAAAGCTAAGAACAAAGCTAAAGAGTGTTAGCAGTTGTGGGATGAGACCTGCATCAGCCAGAGTCTGGATGTAGCTATACTTCCATTATAATCATGCCATATGATTCCTAGTTACACATTAATTCTTACTAGTCTTGTGTAACTAGATATGAAATTATGAATTTTTCCCAATAATCAAGTTATATGTATTTTCCAATAATGAAATGATAAAAAGTTACATTACAGTTTGATGAGAGATAACACTACCATTTTTATTCATTTAACTAGAGATTTGAAGTGTTTTAATATAGTGACTAGTTTAATTCTATTGTAATGTTCACGTTTTGTATGTTTTCAACTGTGTTGCTCTTTTAAACTGTAAGCTGCCTTGACTCCCAATTTTGGGAGGAAATCGAGATATAAATAAATAATACCCTGCTTTCCTCCCAAAATAATAATAATTTATTATATTATTAATACTTTATCATATCATATAATATATTAATATTATTGTTAATTATTATTTTGTGGTGTAAATGGACACTTTGCTGAGTTCTGGGTAGGAGCTGCTGAATGTGTGAAGGACTATTGACAGTGTATTTTGTCTGTCTACAACAGAATAAGTGTGGGCTACTGCAGCATGTCCAGGGGCTAATTTGCTGCACCTAGGAGCTTTAAGCTCTCCTAGAAATACCCCCTCCAAAGAAACATGAAATAAAATAAAAATAAAACAAAACAAAAATAGAAATACACTTGGTTTTAAAAGGCAGGGTTTTTTTAAGGTTAAATAGTGCAGGGCCCTCTACAACCTATTTAGAAGTTGAATTCAGACTCCTGGAGGCTGATGCATCTGTCAATTCACTCTTTCAGGAGCACCAGGTAAAGGTCATTTTGGAGAGTCTGGAGTATTGAGCCTTGGAGGGCCCACTTTACCCAGCCCTGGTGTAAAATGTTGGATTGGTAATTGGGAGATACAAGTTCACACCCCTACTGAGCCATTAAACTCACTGGGGATCTTGAGCTAATCTCTTTCAGCCTTATCTACCTCATGGGGTTGTTGTGAGGATAAAGTCCAGAGGAGGAAAGCTGTCCAACCTTGAGCTCATTAGAGGAAAGATGTGAATGTGACCAATCAATGTGACCAATAGATAGATGCATTGCTCTTAATAGATGCATTGCTTTTAATAGACCTTACTTCCAAGGCATTGTATGTACAATGCCCCATCTCTAAATGGGGCGGGGGTTCCATTCTAGGAACCCCAACATAAAACAAAAAATGTGAGCACCATGTCTCAGTGTAGTGAGTGGACAGAATGTGTGTCTGGCCACAGTGTACATTGACTTTAATGGGACATAACACATTGCATGACCTCACATTTATGCGTGCAGAGGTCACACCAGAAGAGGGTGCACTGCATAGAATTGCAGCTGCCACACCTGGTCTTAAACAATTTTTATTCCCTGAAAATTAATGTTTGAATACATTATTCCTCAGCCAGATTATCTACGTTGAGCTACAGCTTCTCTCAATTACCATGGTAATTGTGGATATGTGAACTGTAGCTCTACACAACTGGTCACACCAAGTTGCAGAAAGCTCTTGTAGCAGGGAATTTGTTTTTAGTATTATGGACTAAGGAAAGTGTTGAAGTGTCTCTTCCTGACGATACAGCTGCTAACCACAGGTATATTCAGTTATATATTCCCTTTAGGGAAATCCATAGTCTATTGTGTGGTAGAGATGCTCTTGCCATATCACTGTAGATGGTGTGTAAACTGATAACACTTGAAGCAGCAGCACAAGCTCAGATGTATTTTTGTTTTCTTATTGATTTGTTATGTTCAGTAGTTGGTTCTTAGTATTCAAAGCAGGTTCTGGAAATGATGGCTCAACTGTGGTCTTCTCTTAAGGCATTCAAATCTGTAAATAGGAGTCAGGACTTCATAGTTCAGGGGTAGAGCACATACTTGTCCTGTCAAAGATGGGGATCGTGTGGTTTTTCAGACATTGTTGGGTTGCAATTCTCAGTAGCTCAACCCAGCATAGTCTATTATGAGGAATACTGGGACTTGCAACATCATCTAGAGGGCCACATAATTCTTTCCTCTGATATAAAGGGCCCCAGGTTCATGCTTGGGCATCTCTAATTAAAATTATCAATTAGCAGGTTGCAAAGACTTTTGCCTGAGAACCTGGAGAGCTTATGTCAATCAGAGTAGACAAAACTAAATTTGATGGGCCAATAGTCTCATCTGATATAAAGCAACTTCCTATATTATTTGTTTGTTTAATTTGTATCCCAACCTTTCTTTCAATATGGTACCCAAAGCTTATTCTCATATTCAGTCTAGCAGCCCGATGCTGATAGGAATATATGGGTAGTTATTTGGAATGTTAGAAATGGGAAAGGTACTTTTAGGGATTCAACTATTCGCAAATCCTCCAACCAGAATTGGCAGTGGCTATGCATCCTGGGATCTGTAGGCTGAAAAACGATCTTTTCCAAACTGTGGTTCAGTCTTACTCTTTTAACTCCCAGGGAAAGTGAAGACTTAAACATACTTAGGATCATGTTGTAACTGACTTTGTGTGCTCAGAATGACTAGGCAAGGATAATAGAAATGTATGTTGCCCTTAGAGCTATTTCAAAGCATGCTTAGAGGAGGAGTATTCTTTGTTTGTAACCATTAATCACAGGAGAGTCATGTAGTTTAAAGGCGATGCCTATGTTCACACTCAGTCACACCTCATCTGCAGAGAGCAGTCTTCATCATGAGAGATTTTACTTGCCTTTTCAAAATGTGTGTGTGTTTCCCTATGTGCAGAAAAGGGCAACATAAATGATCAATGGGCTGAAGTGACTTTGGTGTGAGGAATGGTTACAATGTTGATGGCAGTTTAGTTTATGATAAAAGATAAGAGGAGGCATGACAGGAGCATCTAGAATGATGTGTGAAGGTGGATAAGGAGAAGGTTTTCTTTATCTCCCACAAAACTAGAACCCAGGGCCATCCACTGAGACTGAGTAAAGGGACATTCAGGAGAGATGAGAGGAAGTACTTCTTTGTACTGCAAACTTCTTCATGCCATACATGGTGGGATTTGCTATTAGAAGAAAGGATGGTGCGTGCCTACTTTTGACACCTTTAAAATAAGATTAGGTAAGACATCAGATCCCGTCTAATCCCGGAAGCTAAGCAGGGCCAGGCCTAATTGATTCTTGGAAGGGGGACCATCAGGCACTATAGGCTATATTTCAGAGGAAAGAACTGGAAAAAAACACCTCTGAGTATTCCTTGCCTGAAAAAAACTCTATGAACTTTATAAGATTACCACAAGTCAACAGATGACTGATTTGAAGGCATGTACACATACACAAACCTACAGATGGCTACTAATCATGATGGCTATACATTACCTCCGGTATCAGAAACAGTACACCACTTAAGTCCAGTTGCTGAGGAAGGCAAGTGGGAGAGTGCTGTTGCACCCATGTCCTGTTTATGGGCTTTCCAGAAGCCTCTGGTTGGCCAGAGTGGGAAATGGAACGCTAGACTAAATAAGCGTCCACTCCGATCCAGCATGTGGCTCTTCTTAGGTTGCCTTACAGCTGCCTTGCACTGAATCAGACCAGATCTATATTGAGTACAGTACTGATGGACGGCCGCCACCCTGGGTCTCATGTTTTTCTGCTCTCCTTTTGATATGATCTAATGTCAGAGGATGGAAATCATTGCAGAGAAGATTGGTTTATATGCTACTCCATATTCTTCTTGTTGCTGTGTGTGTTCAAGTTCTTTCCTACTTTTGGTGACCTTGTCACAGGATTTTCTTGGCAAGGTTTGTTCAGAGGAGGGTTTGTCTTTGCCTTCCTCTGAGGCTGAGAGTGCGTGATTTGCCCAAGGCCACCCAGTAGGTTTCCATGTTCTAGCCTAGTATTTATGTTTATTTTATGTATTAAAATATTTATAATCCTTCCTTTAGCATGAGATAATAAAATCAATTTAAACAGTTTAAAACAATGTAGGACTTGAAACAGTAAAAACTTAAACAGTCTAAGAACACATTAAAAAATTTCACAAGTTAAAACAGTTTAGAAGGTTAAGACAGCTTATAACTCAGTGCATCTACATTTGGAAAAAACCACACACATCCATTTAGGTTCCAAAGGCTTGAATAAAATGCCATGTTCATTGTTGGAATGGAGCCAGTGCTGGCATCAACTGGGCCTCCAAGGGGAGGGTATTCCACACACAAGATGCTGTGCAAAGGTCAGGCAGATGATTGGTTTACAGCATCTACTTCAGTTTTTTACTAGAATTGTATGGTGCAGTAAGTTAAGTCAAATAGTGCAAAAGAATGGCTTGCATGGACTGGAGCCAGGTACAAATTTGATATACAGAGAACTGAGCCAATTACTTTGACACTACAGCTGTATACTGTGATAACCTGCATGTAGAAGTACAAATTAATAATCTGAGTTACTGCAGAAAAGAGTTTTTAACACAGGACTCCAAAGCTGGTCAGCAAAGCTGCACAAATACCTTGTCAAAGATAAGCTGTTACTACTTTAGTGGATTGTGGAGATGGAGAGAAGCAATTAGCAGCATGACGTTGTGGTGGTTTGAGTGTTGAACTATGGCTTTGGAGGCCAGGGTCTGACTCCCTGTTTGGCCATGAAAACCCACTGGGTGACCTTGGGCACATCACACAGTCTCAGCCCCAGAATACCCAGTGATATGTTCACTTTAGGGTTGCCGTAGGTCAGAAATGACTTGAAGGCATACGATGACAACAAGGAGGAACCTGGATATCTTGCCCAGCTTTCTATGATCTTGCTAGGTATTGTCTGCACAATTTGAAGCTGCTGTTTTTGAGTTGTAAGGGTGAAAATCTTGGTCTAAGCAACCAAAAAGTTAAGACACTCCGAATGTTATGTATTCTGCTTCTGTGATCCCTTGCTTTCATTATACTTACCTTCATTCAACAACTGCACACAAAAACTTTCAAGAAGCAAAAGGAGACAAAACAAAACACAAGTATGTGGATATTTTGAATGGAAAAGTTCAGAACAAACAGAATGTTTTCTTTCCATGAAACATATGTTGGTTGGTAAGCTTACTTACCCCTCAGTTTGATTTACACACTGTGTGTGTACACATATAAATACACACACTGTATATATGTATGTATAAGTCTAGAAATTTTGGTCAAAACATTGACCCCAAAAAACTGGGTTGACTTATTCACAGGTCAATGTAAGTACTGT
Organism: Ctenosaura bakeri; assembly: GCA_948474755.1. NCBI lineage: Eukaryota > Metazoa > Chordata > Lepidosauria > Squamata > Iguanidae > Ctenosaura > Ctenosaura bakeri. Next base: position 144,463 of record CAOLHI010001995.1, on the reverse strand, counting down.
ATCTTAACTCTTATAAAAAAAGAAGGAACCATCCTCATCTCTGAGTAGAGTGGTGAAAGGTAAAAGGTAGTCTGTCTTGGGAGAGCAAAAATAAAGCATCAGCCCCCTCGACTCTCAACAGCACTGTTTTTGACCGTTTTGAATGTCTGGGTAGGAAAATGGTGGCATCAACAGCTGGGACAGTTGGTCCTCTGGGGCAGCATTAGTGCTTTCCCCTCTCCATGGAATGACCCTCTATGTATCCACAGGTCATATCAAAATCCAAAATTTTGGCCCCCAAACCTGCCCTTGACTTACACACCAATATATACAGTAGATCAGCACCATATTTTAAAGTGGTGCCATCTTGTGGCATTTTACAAAAATAGCAATGAGTTGCACTGTGGCCTATAATATTTTCATGTAATGAATTTCGCAAAGAACTTCTTACGGGGAAAAATATTTTTAACTGTTGTATTTGTTAGTTTTCTACATGCTGTATAGAATGCTTACTTTCTATGTGGAAGAGAATTTCAAAATGTTTTCTCCTAACTGTATGAATGAAATGATAGTCTCTGTTCTACTACCTTATTTTGCTGGTATATACTAGGCCATAGGATTGACCCAAAACATTTGGCTGTCTGGAGCAAAGCAGCAAATGTTACCTTTTGCATGCGAGTACCTAAAACTATTATTTTGACATATGACACAAAATTATATTGGCATATGATGCAGAAAATCCCACAGATGCCACTCCACCTTATTGACAGTAGAACTACAATAATAAATTAAAAAATTAGCCATTGGTTTCCCTTTCATGACACTCCAGATTTGCTGCTCAGGGCAGCAACATCCCTATGCTTAAGGGTAGGGTATATGCCTATTTTTGTGGCCCTGCTGGTTGGGTTCAGAAACATCATCTAAGCTGAACAACTAAATGCTGATTCTCTTTCTCAGGAGTATATCTGAGTCCTTTTTCTGAGAAACGCATGTCAAGCTCATAATGCATAGAATTGGTAAAAACTGGAGATATTCTTTTTCTTGTTACTGCAGTGGTGTCCTGCATAGTCTCTGACTGGAATGAATGGAGCAGCTGTGCGGAGCCTTGCAAGGCAACGTACCGTATCCGAAGGAGGCACATAATCCAGGAGCCAAGAAATGGGGGTGAAGCCTGCCCTTCTCTAGAGGAAAAGGCTGGTTGTTTGGATTATTGGACCCACCAAGGAACAGAGTGCAAGCAATCTCTTAGTAAGTAGAGCAGGGCACCAATTTTAGGTTCTAAGTCATTTGGAGAAGATATCTTGTCGTTGTTGTTGTTCTGTTGTGTACCTTCAAGTCATTTCAGACTTATGGCAACTCTAAGATGAACCTATCATTGGGTTTTCTGGAGCTGAAAGTATGTGACATGCTCAAGATCACCCAGTGACTTTTCATGGCTGAGCAGAGAATCGAACCCTGATCTCCAAAGTTGTCCACTGTTCAAACCACTACCTACATCATGCTGGCTCTCTGGATGTCTCTTATCACTATTTAAAAACCTGCTGATAGATAGAAGGCTCATAGTGACAGCATGGTCTAAATAGCCTAAAAGCACCAGATCTTGTCTAATTCTGGAAGCTAACCAAAGGTCAGCTGTAGCTGGTACTTGGATGGGAGCCTGCCAATGAATACCAGGTGCTGTGAGCTATATTTCAGAGGAAGAAACTGGCAAAACCACTTATGAGTGATTCCTTGCCTAAGAAAACCCTGCAAAATTCATGCGATTGCCACAAGTTGATAGGAGACTTGAAGGCACATAAGCACATGTGCCATACATGGTTTGAACAGTGGACTAGGACTCTGAGAGATCAAGATTCAAATCCCTGCTCAGCCATGGAAACTCACTGGGTGATGTTGGGCGAATTGCACTCTTTAAGCCAAAGAGGAGTACAATTGCAGACCTTTTCTAAATAAATCTTGCCAAGAAAACCCTATCACAGGGTCACCATAAGTGGGAGTCAGCTTGAAGGCTCATAATGACAACAATGATGTAGTACAGGGGTGGAGAACGTATATCTTTCCAGATGTTGTTGGACTTTACCTAAGTCAATGTGGCCAATGGTGAGGAATTCTGAGAGTGACAGTACAATAACATCTGGAAGGCAGCATTTTGCCCACCCCAGTATAGTGGTTATTGAGTGCTGAATTGGGATTTAGGAGTTTCATGTTCAGGGCCTGTGTGGGATATGAAATTCACTGTGTGACTGTGCCCCAATTTTTCTCATACTGACCTACTTCTCAGAGTTGTGGTGAGGATAAGTAGGAGAAAAAGAATTTCATCAGTGATACCTTGAACTCACTGGAGCAAGGGTGAAGTAATAATGTAACAAATGGACAAAATGAAGTAAATGAAAAATAAATTCAAGCCTAACGTGCAAAAAGATGTGTCTTTCCAAAGCATTTGTTGTAACAGTTTAAAGGGCTTTTTGCATTAAATTACAGTCCTATGTAGTTACCATTTTAACTAGCATGGTTCCATCCTGTGGAATCCTGAAGATGGGCAGATTAGGGAAGGGCATTTACAATTCTCAGCCAAAAAGAAACAGTAACTCACTAAACCACAAACTCTATAGGATTCCATAGGATGCAGCCAGGACATAAAAGTAGAATCATATTGCTGTAACTGTGTACTGCACAAGGGTCCTAAGAATGGCGATGTTATCTACACATTTCAGATGCCGCAGATCTTTCCCTTTGAAGTAGTTTCATGGCATAGACATGTTTAACTACTCATAGGCCATTTCCGCACGAGGCGAGGGAATTGCTCCGTGCTGGTACTTACCAGATCTTTCTGGGCATGTACCAACGTGGACTGTCCCTGAAGCCCTTCCATAGGGCTCCTCGTCTCATCCACGGTGAATCGGAGCAGTGTGAGGTCTTAGATCTGGACTGCTCCAGCTTCTAAAATGGTGGCTTCTGGTTGTTCATGGGTCCCAACCAACCGTGAGGCTCGCCACGCCTAAAGCCTACCCTCTGCAGATCACAGGCTCGCATTGGTGCGAGCCTGTGAATCTGCACAAGGGAGCAGGTATGAAATGGTGCGCTCTGGAAAAATGAAAAACCTGTTTTTTCCATTCTTTAAAAAGCATGCTGGAGGACCAGTTGGGGGCATTTCAGAGCAGACTGAGATGCAGATCTGAGGTAAGTACCTAGTCCACTCCAAGGTGCAGACAACTTCCGAGAGAGGACACACTGCGCCGTTTTAAGTCCCTCGTGCGGAAATGGCCATAAGAGTACTTCATAGTTTGAACTGGGCTACATAATGTGGAGTGAGTGTGAAGCTCTCCGGGGATTTCATGGACTTCCAAAAAAGCCTCAGACCAAAGGCTGGAAGTGTCCAGAAGTCCACTTTTCATTTTGAACAGTGTGAGTTTGTTTTCAATGTTAAACAGCATAGTGAGGGTGGTGCGCAGCCTGTTTAGAAGATGATAAACAGGTTGTATACCATCACTCTCTTGGGAGTTGAGGAGTTGGGAGCCACAAAAACAGGCACCTGGTGGCCCCTAATTTAAATCAGTGGTCATGGGGTACACAGTTATTATCTATTCTTGCTGATAAGAGCCAAAACTCCCTTGAGAGATTTACAGATGTGCAACTAGGGCTCTCTGGATGCTTCGTTTGTACATCAGCCAAAAAGGTGACCCTGGCTGCTTCTTGCTGGAAAGCAAAAGGGGAGCACATCAGCTTGGCCGCTACTTGGCAAAAGCATTTGTTCTACTAAGCAGCATCCGCAGAATTCCCCACTTCAGTCTCGTGGACCAAAGGCTGTGTGTATGAGTGGTTTTCTAATTTGTCTGTGCCTGGCTGATACCAGATTGTGAAAAATTACTTTAAAAAAGCAATTAGTTACAGCTGTATTTCTAGGAGCCCAGAAATTACTTATTTACCATTATAGCTGCAAAAGACCTCATTGCTTTTCTTTTGGTTACTCAAGAAAACCCCCTCCAAGTGCTGCGAGTTACTCACTTAAAGTAAGAAGCCTGCAACATTCATCACAGAGATTGAGCAGCGCAAAGCACAGCATGAGCCAGTGCTTGAACCATTGATGTTCTTCCTCCTCTATTTATTGAGCCCCCCAACTACAAAAGGTTCAGTCTTGTTAGAAAAGCAGTGCTGCTGTCTCTGATTAAATTGCACTTGTAATACTGTAGTTGTGCTTTCATTATTGGTCTAAATACTATAAAGGCACAAGATCCCCTCTGATCTTGGAAGCTAAGCTAAGCTGGGTCAGCTCTGGTTAGTACTTGAATGAGGGATTGCCAGTGAATACCAGGTGCTGTAGGCTGTATATCAGAGGAACTGGCAAAATCATCTCTGAGTATTCCTTGCCTTACCCTATGACATTCATGGGGTCACCATAAGTCAGCAAGTGACCTGAACGCGCATATACACACAGTTCTTCATTATTGGAAAAGGGAATTAAATGTGAGTAATTAGGGCCAGCATGGTGTAATGGTTTGAGCACTGGAGTACAACGTTGGAGACCAGGATTTCTTTCTCCACTTGGCCATGGAAGCCCACCTGAGCACATCACACACTCTCAGACCATTTCCACACTACAGTGTTATAGTGCTATTATTCCACTTTCAACATCCTGTGGAATTCTGGGGTTTGTAGTTTACTAAGGTCAAATTGCTCTCTGGCTGTTAATTCTACAGGCTCCTCCCTAAACTACAAACCCCGGTTTTCCGCAGGATGTTGAAAGTGGAATAATAGCAGTATAACAGTGTAGTGCAGAAATGGCCACAGTCCCAGAAAACCACATGATAGGTTCACTTTAACATTGCCATAACTTGGATATGACTTGAAGGCACACAACAACAACAACACCACATTGATCAAAACCATATAGTTACAATGCACTTATAGTTATTCCAGGCTCTGGCTGATGCAGTCTGGGCCTCACAGTTCCCAACTACCCCAGCCTTGATCTCAGCTTTGCAACTGTTTTTTTCCAGCACCATTCCCAAGGCCAGCTGCTCTACATTATAGTGGGCACTATGCACTATAGCAGCAGTTCTCTAGACATTTTAGACTTCACTGCCCAGAATTTGTGATCACTGGCTGTGCTGGCTAGGTTTTTTGAGAACTGAAGTTCAGAACATCCAAAGGACCAAAGCTTGAGAACCGTTGCACTACAGAATCATTTAAGAGCTAGCATAATGTATTGGTTTGAATGTTAGACTGGGACTCCAGAGGACCGGGCTCAAATCTTCACTCTACCACTGGGTGACCTTGGGCAGGTCATATACAGAGAAGGGCAATAGCAAACCTCATCTGAATAAATCTTGCCAGGAAAATCCTAAGATAGGGTTGCTGTAAGTCAGAGTCAACTTGAAGGCACATAACAATGATGACAATAGAATTTCTCATCTGTTTCTTTGGGCCATGACCAGGTATAATTGGTTTCTTGGTGAGATCTTCCTTGTTGATGACAGCAAAATCCTTTCCATGTTCCTCTAACTTGTTGTAGTGCTACACTATGTATCCAGGCACAGAGGGCTTTTGGGTCTTTGTAGGTCAGAAAAGACTTGAGGGCAAACAACAACAACAAAATCATAGTGCTAGCTAGCTGGTGGACTCAGGGAACTATGGTCTGAAAATAACTTTTCCTAGCTCTGCTCAGGTATGTATGGACTTGAGAAAAAGAACAGGAGTTCTAAGAACTGTTCCCAACTGGTTCTTTTTTTCTTTTTCTTTTAAGCATGAACAGAGTGTTGCCAATAGCATTAGGCTATTATTCCATACTCCCCTCCCCTCTTTTTATTTTACTGAGGCCAAAATAAAATCCCTAGCAGGAGAGCAGTTCAAGCAGTATATTTTAAAAATGGGAAATAGTTTTCTACCAAATCTGTTGAGAATTATTATTAATAGAGTTTGTTCCTTCCATCTTCATTACTAAAATGATAATACACAGATCTTTCTGACAATAAAGAGTGTGGAGCAGGGGAGAGGAAAAATTCCCATTTTTGTCCAGTAAGATGATGAATAATCACAGGTTATGAGGAACCGTGGGAGAGAACACTCTTTGATTTCCTGCCAGAGGGAAAATAGCAGAGCATTAAAACCCATAAATGTCCCAATCTTTATTGTTCTGTGGATGTAAGCAGGCTTGGAGCACAGTTGTCACTTATCATGTCCGTGGTGTTTTCTTTTTCGTCTTTGATGTGAGCAGTCCCAGCGTTAATAACCACCGGAGGCTATGGGAAAGCAAGGAAAAAGCGTGCTGTGTCTAGTGAGAATGAAAGAAATGGGTAAGTAATGCCCTGGAGTCTTGTAACCTATAGGAGTGCCATTGTTTTCCTCCCTTGGGTTGCACTGTGTGGCATATAGTGAATAATACTACTTTTAGGCTTTATGCTGCTCCAGAGACCAGGACAAGGAGCAATGGATTCAAGCTGCAGGAAAGGAGATTCCACCTGAACCTCAGGAAGAACTTCCTGACAGTCAGGGCTGTCCGGCAGTGGAATCTGCTGCCTCGGAGTGTAGTGGGGTCTCCTTCCTTGGAGGTTTTTAAGCAGAGGCTTGATGGTCATCTGTCGGGAGTGCTTTGAAGGGTGTTCCTGCATGGCAGGGGGTTGGACTGGATGGCCTGTGTGGTCTCTTCCAACTCTACATTTCTATGATTCTATGATTCTATCTGCACTTAATACCCATGTTGTGCTTTCATATCACTTCAACTATTGTACAGTCAGCCCCCCACATTTGCAGGTTTGACTTTCATGGATTTGATTATTTGTGAGTTTCCCCAAGCCTTGCCTCAGGTGATTCTTTTCTGGGGGAACCTTCCCTCTTGGTGGCTCCAATCAGGCTGTACAGCCCTTTAAAAACCTGCCTCGAGTGGTGCTCCTCCTCATCCACCAGCTGCTGCCTGGCCGGCTAAGGTCAGCTCACAGCCCGATTTCTCAGCACCACAAAACCTCTCCTAACGTTCCCCTGCACCCAAGGAAGGAAATGGGTGTGAGAGAGTATAGGGCTAACATGTTGACTTACCCCTTTCCCTTTCCTTTCTCAGGCCTGGTTTGGACCTTGGGTGTCTGTTCTCCCCTCTGTGCCTTGTTGCCCTTCCCACAGACACTCACACATGTTGATATTTGCAGTTTTTCCACTTTTGCGGAAGTCCTATGCCCCTCACCCTAGTGAATGTGGGGGTCTGACTGTAGCTTCCTTCTGCAGACTCTTTGAATTCATGGTTTGATGACAAATATAGAATTCTCTAGTAAATTGCTCTAGTGTCTGTCCACAGGGAATTGTAAATCCTTGCAAATCCCAGGATTCAGTGGAGTGTAGCCATGAGAATTAAAGTGCTGTCAATCTGATATAACTTTGTAATGCAGATACATGCCCCCAGAGTCATAGAGCTAGATGAGAAAAGTCCAAAACAGCTTAGCCTCATTCATGCTTCCATAAACCCCAGAGCATGGAAAATTTGTTTCTGCTACTCATTTCTTTAAAAAAGACATTGTCATTCATTTCGACAAGCATGTTATGTTACTCATTATATCTTCCTTACCATTCATTGTGTTTATGTATTTTCTTAGGATTGATAAGGGACAGACATAAAACTTGAAAAATTCTTTTCTTATCAATTTGCCCGTCGAAATATTGAAAATGTCTTTTCAAAGTAACTTTAAAAATAAATAGAAAATGTAACTTTTTACACCAGTAGTTGTAAGTCCTTCTCTTTTTTGCATTATGGTACTTTTGAAGTACAATTTCAATTGGCCCACATTACAAAAATACAATTCTTTACGATTAACCGTGTTTCTTGTAAAGCATTGCTTCTAAATTCTGTCTAGTGTGGCATCATTTAAAAAAAAAAAAGTAAGGTTGGCTAGGACATAACTGGGAATAAGTCTCTGAAAGCAAGGAATACCACAGATCAGATTATTTTCTCCCCAGTACTGCATCTAAATCCAGATTCACACAAGCAAAGGAAGTAGTGGTAAAATTGTTGTTGGATTGTGCCCTTGCAGATGTCAGATGCATAATGAGAAGACTGAATATTTCTCTATGAACGAAAGAAATGCATCCCTGTATACACAGAAAAACAGTACTGTAGTGAAGTTAGGCATGTGTGCTTGCTGGATTTCTACATACAAGGAACATTTTTTTCCAATTGGAGGAGCATTCACTTTTTGATCTGCGATTTGCCCTCTAAAGTGTGCAGTCCAGAATGGCTTCCCTGTTGTGGTGCCCTATAGCTACGTTGGACTACAAGGAGCCATGCTGACCTGTAGTATTTAAAGTGGCTAAAAATTTTTACTTTCATCAACTCTGACAGAGACATACTTCCAAATAAATGCGTATAGGCCTCTATTGCTTGTCACTTCTTCTGTCTTTTCCGTGCCAGGTACTGTGTTGAATTTCAGCTCACATCCATCACAGAAGGATGTCTGAATGGGAACAGTTCTTATACTCACTGGATGAAGTATCTTAGTGAAGGTCACAGAGTGTGTGTGGAGTGCCAGCATCCAGCTCTGGATTCCAGGAGCCTGCACTGCTCTGGAGATGGCAGCGGAGCCAAGAAGTAAGAGTCTACAGTTCTATCCTGGTCAATTGGAAATCCATGTGGGATAATTTCATTTCATTCTGCTTAACATCTATCTTGGCAAGAAAGTATTCAAAGAATGTGAAAGGATTGAAGAGCATTGCATACATCAGAGGCTTGGTTCAGGCCCCAGTGGGAATCACCGAACCTTCTGGTTATTCTTGGACTGAAGTTCCCAGCATTCTTCACCATTGGCAATGCTGCTGAAGGTTGCTGGGACTTGCAGTCAAAACAATCTGCATGATGCCTACCCTTGGTTAAGGCTATTCTAGAAGGAATCTTAAGAGCTAGTTTTTACCTATGCACATATCACTTACCAAGAGCCTTATCACACCGTGGTGTTATACTGTCATAGTGATATATTAGTCCTGCTTTTGCCTCAGCCTTATCACACAACATCATTGCTCTCCAGGCACTATTGCAGTGCAAGGTTGTTGAAAATATGTTTATTTTTTACAGCAGTAATAATCTGTTAATGATCCTCCTTTCCTGCAGCAATTCAGTAACCAGTTTGGATACAGATGTCTCATTGTGCTTTCTTCCACCCATGATCCATTAGTGGGTGTGGCCAAGTTATCCCCCTCTCAAGCACTGTAGCATCATAGCATTGTGATGTCCTGTTATGGCGCTATTACAGCTAGAGGAACCAATAATGAAGTGAGGGGGCTACAGGAGTCTGTAATGATGCCTTAATGCTGATGAACAAACCATATAAATGATGCTGTTAAAGTGCAGATGTGGCAAGGGTGTGATAGAGAGCGTCAGAAAGTGACTATCTTCATGGGAATGGCTGGAGTGGATTTCAAAACCATTTGATAAGGCTCCAGGTCTGTCTTTGGTGACAGCAGATTGGTTTGGCAGTTTCACTGAAGGAGTGGTGATATGAAATTCATATGTAATGTTAAACGTGTGTTGGCAATTCACTCTTTTTGAGATAATCACTTGCTTTAAGAACATGTACATGTACATCATTGCTGACTATGGGAAATATCTGGACTCAACTAGGTCAACTCTTTATGAGGAAGCTAATTCTTCCTTAACTATTATTGTTATTTAACTATTTTACTATTAAATTAAATAAATATGTTACAAAATAATTGTTACCTAACTGCTTAATTATTATTATATTTTGTGCTCTCTCTCTCTCAGATTTAATTATTTAATTATTACTTAACTATTTATTGTTTTCTAAAGTGCTTTCTTCCAGGATTCCAGATAAATTTTATTTGACATATGAACACTTGGTTGTTAGGGACTATAAACACACTCAGTTGTGGCAAACCACTATTCAGGCCAATAAATCCCTTCAAGGTAGGCTTTATTTGTGGCATCCACAAGAACAATGCTGTTAAGGCTCTCTCTCCCCACACTGTCCTCCCATCTGTGATAACAGAGCTGCAAAGTTATTTTGATAGAGAGCAATAACAGTCAGTAAAGCTGTCGGAAAAGTCCATAAAGTGCAATAAAATGTAAATGGAAGTTAAAGCCTAACACACTTTATTCTGTTTGGAAACCCTGGAGTCTAATAAAAGCATGAGATGAGGTAACGCCAAAACCCACAAGAGTCGCAAACTTCTTAAGAGAGGATGAGAGCTGGCATGGTGTAGTGGTTTGAGCATTGGACTATGACCCTGGAGACCAGGGGCCTTTCTGCACTACACTGTTATAGTGCTGTTATTCTACTTCCAACATCCAATGGAATCCTGGCATTTGCAGTTTAGGGAAGGGCATTTAGAATTCTCAGCCAGTGAGCTCTATGGCTTCAGTAAACTACAAACCCCAGAATTCCACAGGATGTTGAAAGTGGAATAATAGCACTATAGTGTGGAAAGGCCCCAGAGTTTGATGTCCTGCTTGACCATGGAAACCCACTGGTTGACCTTGGGCGTGTCACACGCTCTCTGTCCCAGAAAACCCCGTGATAGGTTTGCCTTAGGGTCATCATTAGTCAGAAATGACTTGAAGGCACACAACAAGAACAACAAAAGTAACAAGAGAGGAAGTCCAAAATTTGCACTGCTTTAAAGTCTCTTTGATGCAAACTCTTTGCTGCATTATTTTGGGAAAAAATGAATGTGATCGGACGATTGCTGGTTTTATCAAGTAATATGAGTTAAATTTGTAGGCAAACTGTAATATATAGACAAGATAGAGAGAAAGGGTTAAATTAGAATTTTAGAAAAGATAATTGGTAGCCCTCTTTCTCTTTGTCTATTGTGTTAGTTATAGTTTTTGTTATATATTTAAGTAGGTTGGATTTGTGTATGGGAATGTAAGTTTCAGGTATAGCTTTCATAATTTGTAATTTGTTTCTTTTTGTTATATGTGTTATTCAATTTCTATTTTTACATAGTTTTTATGAAATAAAAATGATTTCATAAATGTGTTACCACCTTAGATAGCTTGGCCAGCCCATGAGTGAACACAGTCCTCAGGTGGGCAAGAGAGTTAAATCAATTTTGCTTTCCAATTCAGTACATTTATTAAAGAATCAAGCAGAGATAAGATCAGAATTAATTGCTTTTAACCCTCATGAACCTGGATTTTCACTTGAAAAAAACAACAACGCCCTTGCACTGTCTGAATTGGAGGGTGTATTCTGACCACATTGAGAATGCCTGTGTCTAGAATAGAAGGTTTACATTTAGGGTTTACATGTCCTATGAGAACTGAAGTGTCCCTTTAATGGACATTTCCATAATGGGGCCAACCTATGGTGCTTCACTGTGTCATAGATCACTGAAAAACATTTTTGTGGGATACTACCTCCCCAACATTCGTTAGGTTTGTTCCAACAAAAAAGGATCCCTGTGACAAAACTCCATAATCTGTTGGGCATCTTTTGTCCATTTTTTTTTAGCAAACAAAAAAGTCTTTACATGGCAAATGACTGAATTTTGGGGTAATTGCTTTTTTTGCTGTTAATTGCTTTCAGGTCTGTTTCAACCTATAGCAACACTCTGAATCAGAGAGCTCTAAGACACCCTGTCTTCAATAGCCCAGGGCTTGCAGACTCAGAGCTATGGCTTCTTTGATTGAATCTCTCTACCTATAATGCAATATTCCTCTTTTTTCTACTGCTTTCCACTTTACCAAGCATTATTGTCTTCTCTAATGAATCATGTTATATCATGATCTACCTAAAGTACGATAGCCTCAGTAATTGGTCTAACTGACAATGCTGCAAAATGCTTACATTGTAGTTCCAGTTCTGCATGGATTCTGCAAGAAAAAGTTTTGTCCTGAGATATTCCTCATTTGCTGTCATGTCAACTTTGACTCATGTCAACCCTAGCAATGGGAGAAGTGGCAAAAGTCTTGCAATCTCAGGGCTGTGACTTCCTTTGCTGAATAAATCCCTCAGTAATGTGGTCTTCCTCTTTTCTTTTTTCTTACTGCCTCCCACTTTTCCAAGCATTATCTTTTTTTTAAAGTGAATTATATTGTACTATGGTAATGTGGTACAGTGGTTGAAATAAAAGGAACAAACAAACCATCAGCTAACTAAACTTACCAGGATCCTAGCAGCTGGAGAAAGAAGGAAACCCCCTGAGGTTCCCTGGGAAAGATTTTTTATGGAGCAAATCCATGGACCTTTCTTGGGTTTTTTTGCCACTGTTGCATGCTGGCTGTTCAGGTGAAAACAAAAAAGAACATTTCTTCTGCAACTAAATATATAGTTTGGGGTCATGGAGCAGAGGGGTTAAAGCAAAAAAGGAAAATTCAAATTGATTAGTCAGTGGGCTTAGATGATCTGTCTATCCAGGTGATTTTTGAGAGGCTGAGTCAGCTTGGAATGTGAACAGAAATGCAAACAGGGCTCTATAGGTGCCTGGCTGTTTAGATATATTTCCAGAAATGAAATGCAGAGAGAGGAGGTTAGTTTGTTACAGTTCTGTAGAATGAATAAAAGATGCTGGAATAGACAGGCTTCTTTCCTGATCTTACAAGGGTTCTCTTATTTTTAGGCAGTGCTTAGGACAGTTCTGCAGCTCTCAAATTGTTGGCTAGGGGATTCTGGGATTTTTAGTCCAAAAAGTAACTTGTTTTCCAACTTCTGTGTTGAGGTCACACAGGTTGTCAAAATATGTTTTTTTTAATTATTATTTATTTGTATCCCGCCTCTCCATATGGATCGAGGCGGCGAACAACTTACAAATAGCATGTATTTCAATACATTTTCTATACATGCCCCCCAACAAGCTGGGTACTCATTTTACCGACCTACGGAAGGATGGAAGGCTGAGTCAACCTTGGAGCCCGGCAGGATCGAACTCACAACCTTGTGTCTTGCAGTACTGGCATTTAACCACTGTGCCACCAAAGTCCAGAACTTTATGTCAACTCTCTTGTGACATGGCGAGGGAGAACAAATGAAAAAAGGATTAGTAATGAAAAGGGCAACTGGCAAAAACTGAATATTGATTGTTAATATTTATTGAACTTTTGGTAATTTAAGAGCCAAAGAGACAGCATCTATCTAGTCCCTTCATGTGGCAACTGGGCTTTCTGATTTGAAAGCTCAAACAGTTTTAATCAAGGTAGATCCCACCCTCCATGCAAAAAATGTCACTTGAGCTGTCTAAGTACTTATGAATAATCCCAGCTTTCAGAAATGCCTTGTTCTTTTTAATTACCTTGTGTCCTTTGCCACTTTCATTTTCAACTGGAGTCTTCCATTGTGAGCTGCTTCCTCTTCTCTAGCCTTCTCTTTCCTTCTTGATAACAAAAAGAGTGTTCTTTATGTCAATTTCCTGTGAAATTCATTTTTCCCAACAGGGTGACGAAATATCGAGGTTATATTTTTTTTTGAGATCTACTTTATTTGTGGGCACAGAATGATGACTCTTGCTAGATCTCCTGGGAAGGATTTCAGCATGATGAAACTGGCTTAGCAGAGTGATCTAATTTCAGTCTTGACTTCTCTCTGTGAATAGTTCAAAAGCATTTTGTTGAATTAGTTCAGCCATGTTTGGAATGTTTCACAAGATCATGTCTTGGGCAACTGGCCTGGTTTGTCAATATTCCTTTCTTCCTTGTTCTTCCTGAAATAGGCTTTTGAAGAAGCATCAAGTCATTTTTTTTTTATTGGAGGGCATAAAGACATGAAGATCTGCCACTCTTGATTACTTGAGAAGGGAAAGCAGCTGGAGAAAGTCTTTAGAATGGGTGGAGAATGAATCAGCCTGCCTTCTGGAGACAGTTCATCTCTGGGAGTTGGAAAGGATAGCCTAAGCATCCGTCCAAAAGCCAGCTCTAAACACAAGGATGTGAATTCTACAGAAGAAACTGAGGGAGAGAATGGGAGCCATAGTAAAACCCACAGTAGAAAAAAAGATGATAATAAGCACCGGTGCTTTAGATGTCTGTACATCATGCATACAATCAGGGAAAGAAACAAGATGAGCTTGAAGTCCTGGTGCAGGAAGGTAAATATGACTTTATAGGTATAACAGAGAGTTGTTGGGATGATTCCCATGATTGGAACAATTGAGGGATATAATCTGTTCAAAAAGAAAAGATGGAGAATCTAAGAAGGAGAAGGAGGAGAATTATAAGTCAAATTCACTTGTACAGATATCCAAGTGAGTGATCAAACTGGACCAGTGCAATGCATTTGGGTAAAAATAAATGGAGGGAGAAATAAATACAACATTGTGCTAGGAGTTTACTACAGGCCACCAAACTAAAATGAGTGGGTGGATGAAACAGATCTCAGAAATCTCCAACAAGCACATATTGGTATTTACGAGGGACTTCAGTTATTCTGATATCTGCTGGGAGACTAACTCAGGTAAGCATAGGCTCTCCAATAAATTCCTGATGTGCCTTTACTGATCATTTCCTATTTCAAAATGTTGAGGAAGGAACAAGGGGATCAGCAATCCTGGATTTGATCCTAACTAATAGGGAGGAATTGGTCACTGGAGTCAAAGCCGTTGGTACCTAAGAGAGGGTGAGTGACCATGTAATGTTAGAATCCATGATTGTGGGACAGGCCAAAGAAGACTATAATCAAACTTGAACCATGGATTTCAGGAAAGTTGATTTTATCAAGTTCAGGGAAATACTGATCAGAATCCCATAGTTAGAGATGCTAAGGGAGAATCATAGAATCATAGAATTGTGGAGCTGAAAGGCCATTGAGTCCAATCTCTTCCCATGCAGGAATACACAACAAAGCATTCCCAACTTGGAAACAACCTGAAGGCATACAACAACAACAACAATAACAACAGCAATGCTTTTGTGTATCAGCTGAGACCTTGGTAAGGAATCTGGGTTGCAAATTGATAAGGAGGTAGTCATGAATACCTAGTTAAGCTAAATGAATTCAGATCTATAGAGTGAAGCATTTGATGAGGTCCCCAACAATATTTTGATTGGCAAACTGACTAAATATGGAATGGATGGAAGCACCATCAGATGGATCCCTTATGGGCTGGAAAGTCATGCTCAAAGAGTTGTCATCAGTGGCTGTGATTTAGACTGGAAGGCAGTTTCAAGTGGATTGCCTCAGGGTTCTATCCTAGGGCCAACACTCTACAAGATTTTTACCAATGATTTAAATGATGGGGTGGAAAAAGTCCTGATCAAATCTGCAGATGATACAAACTGAGAAGGGCAGCTAATACATTGGAAGATAGGAGAAGAATTCAAAAGGACCTTGAGAAAGTAGAAAACTGAAATTAATAAAATGAAATGAAGTTTCATAAAACGAAATTCAGTAGAGACAAATGCAAAAATCAAATGCACAGGTATAGGATGAGGGTACTTGGCTGAGCGGTACTATATGTGAAAAAGACCTTGGCATTATTATTGATCCTAAGATGAACAAGTATTGTGATGCTACAGCAAAGAAAGCAACTGCTATCTTAGCTTGTATTAATAGCTAATAGCACAGCTGCCAAGTCAAGGGAAGTAATAGTTCCCCTATGAGGCAATCAAACCAATTGTCCAGAGAGGTGATGGGGATCTCCTTCTCTGGATGTCTTCAAAAGAAGAGTCTGGACAGCTATCTGCTGGGGTTTCTTTAGCTGGAGATCTTGCGCTGAGAAGGGAGTTGGACCTGATGGCCCATTGGGCCCCTTCCAACTCTATGATTCTATGATTTTGGCAGGGATTCTGTAAAAGGATAAGCTGGCTGTGGGATAGAAATTATAGAACTGGAGCTGAAACAAGGCCACTGAGAAATAAAAGGGTACTATTGGACTGCTTAGGAGAGCCCTAAGGTCTGACCTCCCCGCATTATTAGAAAGGCCTAAAGCGAGAGTTGAAAACGAGATATATTGGAATCTCACAGAAATAACATATTTTCACCGGAAACATTTTCTGTCCAGTGACAGCCAAAAGTGGATGTTGCTCACTGGGCCTGGTGAGGTGGAAAGTGTGATCAGAGCTGAGGTCAACAGCATACAACTTTGAACATGCCTGAATTAGTCTGACTTCAGAAGCTAAGCAGATTCAGACCTGGGGAGTGTTTGAATGGGAAGACCACCAGGGAGTACTAACAATTTACAGGAAGGCAGCTGTGCATGGTTGTAAAAGTTGATCAGTGAAGAAAGCTAGCAGGAAGAAAATCAACTCATTTGAAATATGGTGCTGGAGAAAAATTCCATGAATACCATGGACTGCCAAAAAGACAAACGAATTAGTACTGGAGCAAATCAGGACTGAGCAATCCCTTGAAGCCAGGATGACTAAATGGAGGCTGTGCTACTCTGAAGATGAGACAGCATGACTTGTTGGAAAAGATTATGATACTTGAAGAAGAAGACCACAGCACAAGTGGATTCATTCAATCAAGGATGCCATGCTTTTGAGCTTGCAAGACCTGAGTTGAGCAGTTGATGACTGGGGCTCTGGGCGGTTTCTCATTCATTCATAGGTTTGCCACAAGGTGGAGTCAGCTTGATGACAAATAACAACAACAAATGGACAAGACCAGGAAAGAATTATTGCTGAAACTTTCAACAGCCCTTGCTGCCAGTCAGAGTTGATCAGTGTTGCTATCTGTGTACTTCTCGGTTTATTACCAACCTCCTCTCTTGCAAGATCTAAATAGACTTCTGCTGGTTGAGAGAGGCGCTGGGCATTACAGGGGTAGTGTCCAATCAGCCCAAACAGCTGGATCACCCCTAGTAACAGCCAGCATTCATCCCCCCCTCCATTTTGTCTTGGATTAACTGGAGACTGAATTTCAATTTAGGCCTTGTGAGCCTATGTAGTAGCCAAGTTGGGATTTAAAAAATGGCTTCTGAGAGCTGCAGGCAAGCTAAGTGCTTTAGTGGGACTGACTAAATTGATTTGTATCCAGTTTTTCTTACACAGTTGGGATGTAAAGCAGTTTCCACCATAATTTTAAAAGGTTCCAATAATAACAAAATTAATTCTGTATAAATGCAAATTAAATGAAACACCAGTTATTTAAACACTCTCTACTAATAATAAATAAGCGGTAAAATATTTGGAAAAAATGTGGTTGTGTATTTTCCCACATGGTGCTTTAAAATCCTAAAACAATCAACC
This sequence comes from Ctenosaura bakeri, assembly GCA_948474755.1. Classification (NCBI taxonomy): domain Eukaryota; kingdom Metazoa; phylum Chordata; class Lepidosauria; order Squamata; family Iguanidae; genus Ctenosaura; species Ctenosaura bakeri. The sequence goes on along the minus strand of CAOLHI010001995.1, from coordinate 127,365 downwards.
TTTAAATTGGTATTGTGATTGTCAGAGTACTTCTTCTTTTCCCTTTCCCTTTCCCTTCCTTTCTGCTTCTCTCCCCCCTTTAAAGAAAGGTATTAGAAGATTCAGGCTTGAATAAGCACAACTGACATTTGTAAAGAACATGTATTTGGGAATTGCTGGAAGAGCCAGTGCCTCATGCTTGCAAGGATTAGTTGTTCCTTAAGGTTTGCAGTAAATGACGGTAGTTGTGGAATGCAGTTTGATGATGGATATTTATGTACATGCAGATAAAGAAGGATGTAAGCAGATGTTTTTCCAAGTATAACTTTATGTGCTTTTCTCCATCAATAAGACCTAATCTGTAACTGATATAAGGACAGTTTGCATATTACTTCCTTTGAAAATCAGCTTCTGGTACCATTTCAACACTCCTAAAATATGTAGTAAGAATCATCACATGGTTTGGCGACTGGGTACTAAGAGTTTCTACCTTGCCAGGAACTCACGGTACTGATACAGAACCCCCTGTTACAAAGAAACTAATCCTGTAATTAGTTGCATATGAACCCATGAAACTGCCTTATACCGAATCATATCATTGATCCATCTAGCTCAGTAATTTCTTTTCTAACTGGTGACAGTTCTCTAGGAGTTCATTCAGGGGTACTTGTAGCTTTGCTACCTGAGTTCTTTTTAAATTGGCAATGCTGTAGATAGATCCTGGGAGCCATGTCTTTTCCTGTGAAATTCCTAAGGGGGACGTGCAGAGAAAGCACCGTGTGGAGATCCTTTGAAGCAGCATCTGAATGATATAATGCAAACTACTTACTTATTTGGAATCTCCAGATTGGGAAATCAAAACACTTAATTCACAATGCATCTGACAGAACTGTGCAGTTAGGTTGCCAGAACTTCCAGACTGTGGAGTAAGTGCTTTGGTCTTTCAAAATTACTATGCCAAGTGTCCCTCTTGATCTTAATTCAGGTTGTTCTGCTAGTACAGAACAATGTCACCGTATATATAAAGAAAATAAGGATTGATTGAAGTCTTTTATACTCTGTTCCAGAGTTTGACTGCAGCTACCAGAATCTCGATCCAGTTTGACCATTGACACTGGCTGGGGAATTCTAAGAGCTGTAGCTTGAAAAAGTAACTTTTCCAAACTCTCTTCTGCTCTTACAGCATCTGTTTTTGCTGCCTTTCTGGCTTTGGTGAATTGCTGTCTTGATCTACTGGTGAGAAAGTAATGCATGCTTTGATGCTGTCTTTGGAGAAGCAAACACTTATGTCACTGTGTGGTTTTGTTTTGTTTTCTCTCCCAGGAATCAGTTACTACACTGGCAGGCTGTGGGGAACCCAAGATGTAGAGGAACCTGGAAGAGAGTTCGCCAGTTGGACACATGCTCTTGTCCTTCTGTTCACAGTTTCTTGTTCATCTGATATTGATATAGCTGTCTCTTGACCTTCAGCCTTAATTTCTTGCCCACTTTTTACTGACAAAAGTTCAGTGGTGAAGGAACACATGTGGACTACTGACTGATACAGCTGAAGATCGGTTCACTGCTGCTTTAAGGAACTTGTTGCCTTGTGCTAAACAATGTTCTGCAGAGGTCTGAAGCCCTATCTTAACCTCCTGGTATTTTAATTTTTTAAAAAAATCTTGAGTAGCAAGATTTAGAGAGGGACTTGGGATAGTAAAGAGGGATTTGGGATAGTAAAATTTTAGAAGCTAAACGAAGGTAATCCATTCTCCTAAGCTTACCTCTGTGTCCTTCCCTTCCAACAAGGGTTATCCATCTGAGGCAGTAGCAGTGATCCTCTAAGAGGAATGAGGTGGTATAAGAGGGAATAATGAAGATTTGATATTTCCTGCTTTCTCCTCTCCCAGCTCATCAACATGCTTATGGTGAACAAAGGAATCAAGAAATCTTTTTGACCTTCAAGAAATATTGATCGGGGTGCAAGGGGAGTAACCTGGGAATTCTTCTCCTGCTTGGATTTAATCCAAGCCAGAGAAGAATTTGGGGGCTGGTAAAGTTAATATTTTATGAGTTCAGCTTTTGTCAATCCCTGAAGTTCACTTTAAGCCAGAGTGTAGAGAACTTTTGGAGCAACACAAGTGATAAGGTCTGAATGGATTCTGCGCATGCAGGAAGAAAGGTCCTGAATATAGTATTAGCACAGCAATTAGCACAATTGCTAGGTTTCATTATTTTTATTAGAAGAAGTTTCTGGCCCTTATGGCTGCTGCAAAGATGTATTTAAACCAATGGGGACTGAAATCATAAAAGCTAGAAAGATATGGTTGAATAAGATCTCCAGAGTGCCACACTTCAGTTTCCTGGATAAGGGAAGCAGAATACATATATACCAAACAAGCATAATGTACTTATTTTTGCATAATTTATACTGCTAACATATTACAGGTGTGTGTGTGTTTTCATATAGAATTTGCATCTCTACACATCCACACAGGCTCAGATAAACTGACTGACTAATCTGATTCTGTGTATACAGGTTAGCGGGTTTTATATGTGAAGCAAGGGCCATTTCCGCACTACACTGTTATAGTGCTATTATTCCACTTTCAACATTCTGTGGAATCCTGGGGTTTGCAGTTTAGGGAAGGGCATTTGGAATTCTCATCCAGGGAGCTCTTTGACTTCAGTAAACTACAAACCCCAGAATTCCACAGGATGTTGAAAGTAGAATAACAGCACTATAACAGTGTAGGGTGGAAACGACCTAGAAAACATTCTGCTGCTTTCACACCTCTGACTGTTCCCTGCCAGATCCCAATTTGCTCCTTGAATCTGTGGACAAAGCAAACTGTGAAGGAAATACAACAGAGTCCAAAATCCACAACAGAGTGATACATTTATTGGCCAACCAAAATGCACAAAATATCTCATGCTAGTTTTTTAAGCTCCATTGACTTCTTCATCAGACAAAGGATGTTAAAAATCATACAGGAGGGGAAAGTCATGATGTTAGAGGCACAGGCCTACATTTTGTGTCAGATCTTGTTCAGTTGGTCTGGAGGGATCTCAATGCAGGCTGAGGCCACTCCCCTTATTGGCCATCTGGGCACCAGGACAAAGGGCAGTAAAAATTAAACTCCATTAATCCATTCATTTCCATCCAAAATTTAAACTCCATTAATTTTTCTGCATGGCCAAGACAGCTTCCCCTGAATATGTTTGCTGTGAAAGAAATGTTAGACTTAGCATCAAATTACACAGTCAATCCATGGTGATCCTCCCCGTACTGGGTAGTGCCACCACCTTCAGGAGGTGAGTTGGATCAAAGGAGAGTTAAAATCCCTTGTTTCCAACAAATGTGCTGCCTGCAGTTTTGTTAAAACTGAAAACAAAGCCATTGGGAGATTCATCTCAGTTCTTTGTTGTGGTCTATTGTCTTCATGTACTCTTCTTATGCCTAAACACAGCCTCCTGGGTTAGAGTTGGAAAGGATCCTACTGGCCATCAGGGCCAACCCCTGCCTCAGTGCAGGATGTTCAGCCAGAACATCCCCAACAAGTAGCTGTCCAGTCTCCCTTTTGAAGACCTCCAGAGAAAGAGCCTCCACCACTTTTCTAGGCAATTGATTTCATTGCCCAACTGTTCTCACTGCCAAGAAGTTTCTTTTAAGGTTATGGGTGAACAAGGAACAGAAGATTCCCTTTTATTCATTTCTATTCATTGGTGCAACTTTCAAGCCACCTAAATATCTGTGTGAAATGTGGATATGCTTCCATTTGCTGGCACAGTGTGATGGGATTACACTGAGGAGATCAAAAACATTGTTTTTGCCTCATCCGCTGATGAAATGCCTTAAAGGTGGTCAAACTGAACATAATGTTCAAAAAGCTTGATTAGATTTTTCTACACCTAAAGAAAAACAGCCAATTAAAATTTAAGTGCTTCTATTTTTTCACACAAACACTCAGGTATGTTTTTATCATGGGGTAAATAGCTTCAGGTAGGGGATAATTTGGAAAGCACTGAGTTAGAAATTAAACTCCCCCATCCCAGCAGGACAGTTTCTAACCACTTGTCTTTCCTGAAGTTGTTAATTTAATAAAAAAAGTCATCCAATATTGTAATCATAGATCCCCTGCATTGCTTCTGCTCATACTTCTCACTGACTCCTGTATGTGTCTGATTTGCCCCAAGAATCACTGAGCACAGGGCAGATTACTCCCAGGTAAATGTATTTAGGCTTAGTCTGCAGTGCTGTAGATGTTTACTAGGGAGAAAGTCTTTTGGAATTCAGTAGGGGTATCTTCTGAAAAGACACATATAGGATCACATTGCTGAGTAGAATAATCTCTTGTGCAGCTAGGAAATAAACTTTTGTGCATTTTGGACCTAGAAATAGTGGAAGTATTTTCTTTCTGTAACCCTGGCATTTTGAAAAATAATACTAATGCTTTAGAAAGTTGTTCTGTCTATGCTTAGTTACTCCATCCACTTCTTCCCTGCCCCCTGATGACTTCCCTACATTAACAGCACTTAATCTAGCCATTCCCATATTTTGCTTTGAAAAGTGGGTATGTACCTCTGTGATGCCTTCACTTTCCCCACTCTGGCAGATAAGTTGGATGGTAACTCTCATCATCCTTAGGCAGCATGTCCAGTGTTCATGTGGACTGAGAATAATGTGGTTTGTAGTTATAACACATCTGGAGGGTACAAAGTTGGTGAAGGCCAGTCTAGATCATTTAGAAGTTTACTGGGGGATCATCAGCCATTGGAAGGTAGTACACCAACAACGGAAGATGGGTGGTTTTGCGTTTGTTTTAATCTTATTTTGGGCCTGAGAACATTTTGAAAGGAAACTTTTCATGTTTTCATGTAAGACTTGTGTGTATGTGTATGTATATGTGTGTATGTAAAGTCCCCTGCCAAATTATGGCAACTCTATGAATTTCATAAGGTTTTTATGTGTATGGAATACTCAAAGTTGGCTTTGCCAGTTCCTTCCTCTGAAATATAGGCTACAACACCTTATATTCATTAGTGGTCTCCCACTGAAATATTAACCAGGGCTGACCCTGCTTAGCTCCCAGGATTGGTCAGGATCTGGTGCCTTTATGGTAGTTAGGCCCTAAGACCTTTGCGCTATTATATATACCTATGCATGGTTGTGTGTGGGTGTATGAACATTAATATTAGAGCAGAAAACAGCTAGTTTTAAAATCCAATGTACACTGCAGCAAATGTAAGAAAAATAATATTGTGTCAGAATTAATCACCTCTGGATATTTCAGGCAGAGAGCCAGCATAGCTTGGCTTAAACTAGACATTACAAATCTTTTCACTCAAGTCTGCTTTTCCTCCTGCAGAATTCCAGATGTGCATTTGCAACATTAAATGTACAACCAGAACCTCCAAAGGGATGACAGATGGAGGAGGATTTACAGTGGAAAAAATGAGACAGGTGGAAAAAAGGTTAACCACTACTGTTCTGGTTCTTCACTCTAAGTTGCTCTTTTTATTGAAGCATATTTTGTTTATTGAAGTTTTATTTGACCTTCAATCATTGTAGATAGTGCTGAACTGGAGCAAAGAAGATGTGAACTCAGATTTCTGCACAGGCCATCAGTCTTGAAAATCTCATTCTTTCTTGAGTATGTTCAAATATAGAAAGAGGCATCTTGTTCTTTCATTGGATTATGCTGTATTAAGGTGCATTGGGTTTTTAAGTTCCAAAAGCATCAGCAGCAGGGAAATGCTGCTAGGCTTTGGTTTTGTTCAGATTCCTCCTTCCAGGATTGCCTGTAGAAGTATACAGAGCTCACAGTGGACATGCAACATCACAACAATCAGCAAAAAGTGCTGATTTTATGAACATGGAACCCATGATTCTGCTACAGCTGCAATTTACGTATTGCTGATGGACTGGGGCCATTTCCGCACTAGCCTGTTATAGTGCTATGATTCCACTTTCAACATGCTATGGAATCCTGGTGTTTGCTGTTTCGGCCCCTCCCGAAACTGCAAACCCCAGGATTCCATAGCATGTTGAAAGTGGAATCATAGCACTATAACAGGCTAGTGCGGAAATGGCCTGGGTGAAAACTGACACAATATGCATGCTAGGTAATGGAAAAGCTTCTCCAAGTTATTTTTCTTTGGCTATAGTCTGCCTAGTCGCCCCATCTGCTCCCACAGTTAATTTGTGTGGCCTTTCCCACAATCTGAACCAGACCTTTTCATCATTGCAATAAAACTTCCTGGTTTGAAGGAGCAATATTTCTAACAAATGGTCCCTGCATGCTTTTTATGGTGGTATGATATAGCCCCCAAGAGGAGTTTTCTACATACCAGCTCCCCAGTTATAAAATTTGCTCTTGTCCTCATTGGAAATACAAGTCACCTGTTTCACAGAGCTGTGTGGAAAGTATACATTATAAGAAAGGAATGCATTCCGACAGGACGGCAGACATGTGAAAGGGCCAGTGCTGATACTGAATTCCATCTTGCTCCTAGGAACACAAAAAAAGGCCTACAATACTGCAGTGACATCTAGCAATCTGTTCCACAAGAGGGCAGCCCTTATTCCTTTTTTTAAAATATCAACAAAAGTACCCCCACCCTTTGAAGCAGGAAACAAGAGGGTAGATATTAAAATATGGAGAGGACAGATGCTCCATTAATAAGAAAGGTTCATAAAGGGCAAATTCCCAACCACAAATCAAAACTGATATACAACACAACTCTTACGGCTTGTCCCAATATGTCTTTTCTGTAGCAGTAATATATTTTTTTTTAAATACAAATTCAGATTCAAGGGGAATGTGGCATTGCAAAGTGGAGATTTAAGTGCCACTTTAAATGGCTTTGTACTAAAGCAGTTAGATATTATTATTGTATTATTTATTTAACCATATCCCACCTTTCTCATAATATGGGACTCATAATATTGTTACCATATTTACAGCAGAGGCAAAAATCATGTGGTCCTTCAGATATTATCCTCCAGATATAGTTGGACCACAACTCCCAGCATGCCTCATTGTTGTCTATGCTCGCTAGGGTTGATGGGAGTTGCAGTCCAGCAGCATCTGGACTGCAGTCCAGCAGCATCCTACCTTTTCCTCCAACCCTGGGACTCAAGGCAGCTTACAGAAATTAAAGCGGATACATTATCAGAGTTCACATTAGACTTCCATGGCATAGAGCATTTTCCAGAGATGGCAGCTGTTTCTATAGCAACTCTGTGACCTTTTTGCTGTTGATTATCAATGAGAGAGCAGCTGCCATTGTGATCAGATGAGGCCTTGGTCCAATGTCTTATATATTTGGGGTGGACTTGCTTTCTAGAAAGGAGCAGCATGTTGATAATATGGTCCCTGCTTGTGGAAGCATCTTCATCTAAGAACACTGACATCATCCATGGCATTTGCTCTAATTAGTAGGTACAAGATGGGCACTTATGCCTACACAGTAACCTTCTGCAAACCATTTGGCAAGACAAATGTACAAAAGCTGCACAATTTTATTCTCTATAGGGGTGCTCTGAAGAGAGTCCCACTGCATGCATTGGGACCTTCCCTCAAATGCATAGCATAAGTTCATTTATGACAGCAGAACATGTTCATGACCCCCTTTTTGACATGGAATGCATAGCTGTCATGGGCACATTGATGTCTGCTATATGGCCTGCTCATGCACTACTGTTCCACTTCCATATATTCATTCAATATGTGGGGTAACGTCTTGTGAGTCCACTGTTACCAAATGAGCTGTTTCTTGTGTGTGTACACTTCTAACGTTTGTAAGGAGGGTCTACCTGGCACACCAGAAAGCCTGTTTTGTTACAGTTTTGTTAATTGTAAATCTCTTCTGGGTGGCAGCTTCACAGTAATGCAGAGTTGCCATACTGAAAACTGGAGAAGGTTCTTGTACCTTTAATGGTTGTGTAGAAGAGGGAATTTCAGCAGATGTTGCTTGCCATGCAAATTCCTTCTTGTACACAACAATTAAAGGTACAGGAGCCTTCTCCAGTGTTCACACTGGCAGCCCTATGAAGCCCTATGGCCATTTTGTTTCTGCCATGACACTTCACATGTTGAGTCAGGCTCATTGTGGAAAGGAGATGGTCATGAGTGGAACTGTAGCCACAAGGACTCAGTCCCCCTTTTGAATGAGGCTTAGTTGCCAGTAGCTGTCAGTGTGGTGGGCCTGCTAATGCTCGGGCTGCCCATCCCTATGGTGATATTTATTAATTTTGTACCCCATCTTTCTCCCCACCCACCAAATGGGGCTCAGTATGTAAGAATTGGATATGAATATTCCAAAACTGGGCCTGGTTTACACTTGCTCCAGGAGCAGATAAATGCAGATAGTAAATAAAAAAGAACATTAATATGGCAGAGTAGAGTCTTATCACTTCATAGTGCAGGCATGCAGGTGACATTTTAAACTGTTGGTTCATAATATTTAGATCTAGATATACAACTGGAAAGGCTCTCAGAGTCAGGGTAGCTTGCTCTTATGTACCATTGACTCAGCTCGGAGTTAAGGTTACACTATCTAGGATTGTCTTGGCAAGATTTACACAGAAGAGTTGGCAACTGTCTTCCTCCAAGGTTGATAAAGTCTCAGGCCCTTTCCGCACGATGCTGTCATCCCAGCACAGGAACAGTTTGTTCCCAGTCCAGGAGCCATGCTACAGCACAATGTCATGGCTATCCAGCTGCTATCCTGTTCCCAAGTGTTGCAGATCAACTCTATTTAATTTCTAGAAAAAATCTGTTGAGAGTCTCCTTTAATGCTACAATCCTGTCAATTGGGTCAGTGCAATTCCGTAATAGCACTTGATAACACTTCCTATAATCGTGGATCCAGGAGTGGGTGGGGTGTAGGTATGCCCAGCTTGTCTCTCCCTCATGATGTTACACTGTGGCTTCACTAGTACAGCTTGCAAAAAACAAACAAACAACCAGGAGCAGTGGGGTGGGGAAAGAACAGGAAAGGCAGTGGCTAATGACACTGACATGTAGAAGGAACAGTGTTGGCAATAATGCTACTCATCTACTTAAGGAGAAAGGGTGCAGCATACAATGTTCCTAACTTGTCACCATCATGGAAATGGCAATGCTGGGATTGTAATGGAACAATGCACTGTTGAGGTATGGTGCGGAAAGGGCCTCAGTTTCCAAAGTCACCCAGTGGATTTCCATGGGGATTTGGAGCCTCGTTGCCCAAAGCCCTAGCTCAACATTCAAACCACTACACTGTAGTGCTGGCTCATTTACAAATCAATAAAAAAGATAAGACTGACACTGCTTGTAGGCTAACAATCTAGAAAGACATGTCACAAAAAAGAAAAAAGATGAAGGAAGGAAAAGGAATCACACAAAGTGGGAAACTGGAAAAAAAGTGTGAGTGAGAAACTAAAACTGGGCTGGGGCCTATTTTTATAATATGCTCATTCTTTTTTTACACGGAGTGTTTTGAGGGCGGGGAGGAGTCTTTTACAACAGTGTCTCTTTTTTGCAGTCTGAAGAGGCGCTATCTCTTCTACTACCTCCAGCTTCTACTACCCATTCTGTTATTTAAAACAACAACGTATTTTTATGTATCTTTCCCATGGGTTGAGGTGGGAGACAACAACAGATTAAGATATATGAGTTTAAAAAAAAATCAATTAAAAACAATAGTTAAAATGTATAATATCAGCTTAAAAGAACAAATAGTACAAATACATAAAAACAGTCAATACATATTTAAAATTCATTGCTAAAATTCACAATTTAAAACCATCTGGATAAATCTGGTCTTCAGAGACTGGTCTTTAATGCTGTTTTAGATTCGGGCATCTTATTCAGCTGTCAAATCTCTTCTGGTAGGTCATTCTACAGTCTAGAGGTGGCTGAGGAAAAAGTCCTTTGGCTGACCGTTGCCAGTCTAGTCCTGGCTAGTTGAAGTAAATGCCCCCCAAAGGACCTGAGTGTGGGGGGCATATTAAATAGGAGGAGGTGATGCCATAGATAACCTGAACCCAAACCATGTAGGGCTTTAGTGATAATAATCAACATTTTTTTCTTTGCCCAGAAACTAAATGACAGCCAGTGGAGTGACTTCAATATTGGTGTGATATGCTCGCTTTTAGATGTTTCAGTAACCAATCTGCCTACTATGTTTTGAACCAACTGAAGTTTCCAGACTTGGTTCAGAGGTACCCCATTGCACAGTGCATTGCAAAAGTCCAGCCTTGAGGTTACCAGTGCATGCCCTAATAAATACCATCCTCCAGTTCTAGGAAGGGGCTCAGCTGGCATATCAGCCAGAGCTGATAGTAAGCAGTCTTGACTATCGCATCTATCTACCTATATATGTAGACCGAGGTCAAATTCTGAAGGTGAGAGGTAAAGAAGACTGATGATTTGCAATCAACTGGGAGAATCTGTGCATCTGTCCTGCACCTATCAGTGCAGCATTGGACAAATGGATCTAAAGCCAACATTGGTCCTATCAAGATTAAACCCACTGGCATCAATGGGATATAAATCAGCTTGCCAATAGGTCTCATTCATTTCAAAGTTCTAATTAAGACTAAAATTGGATTTAGGACATGATGGAAAATAGAGATAGCCTAAGTCATTTTGCCTTGCTGCATTCCCTCATGCTACCAGCAGCTATTATTAATGAAACCATAGAGAAGTTGGCCCAAGTCCTATGTGCCCATAGCAATGTCTCTCCAGACTTTGCCAAACTTGTGTGAAGTCCTGCAAGGGTTTTGCAGCATCTCACGAAGTTCAGCAACATCTCACAACACTGGCTGAGTGAGAGGCTTGTTCACGTACAGTAGGGGAGGCTTGTACATGTACAGTAGCAAAATAATGATGTTTTTATTTACCTCTGCTTTTCCTGTGTTCTATGAACATCTTTATGCCACTGCTTTTGTTTTATTCATGTTTTATATCTGATGCTTTACAGTCTTTTTTAATTTTGTTTCATTTCTCTGGCTCTAACATTTTATGATTTCAAGCAGCTCTTTTGCTTTTTCCTTTTTGCGTTGTTTTCACCCTGTTATAGCATATATAATTTTGATTGTTTTATTATGTTGTGAACTGCTCTGAAAGCTATTCTTCTGACAGCAGGATAAACATTTTGGGAATAAACAATTTTAACCTGGCAGCAGCAAAGAAATTTTACTTCTCTTTTAATGGATTCAAGGTTTTTTTGTTTTTGTTTTTTTGTGAATGTAACCAGATGTGGTTATGGCCCACCTAGACACTGAATCTCATTGATCTCAGCAGGTTTTGGAATCACTTGGCATATGCCAAGAAGCCACCCCACAGAGGCAGGTCCATTGCCAACCTCCACAGGCCCTTGGACCACCTCCTTCTGTTCCTCTCCATGAATCAACCGCACTTGTTGAGTGTGCAAGGAGTGACAAGAGGAAGGACAAGAGGGCAAGAGCAGCAACCTCTTCCTCTTCCGTTGCTTGTTCCCTCTGGGATATACAGATTGGGCCCAAGGGGAAAGGGTAATAATAGAAAAGTGGTGAACTCACTGTTACACAGGTCATTTCCACACTAGACCCCTCCCTAAACTGCAAACCCCAGGATTCCATAGGCTGTTGAAAGTGGAATAATAGCACTATAACAGGCTAATGCGGAAATGGCCACTGTTATTTCATGCAAGAACTTTGCACAGTTATTTTACTCAGTTTAGTGTTGCTGCATCTTGTGATGAAGAGGCTTTGCAGCACAAAGCTAAAACTTCCTTTCATTGTGCAACAGCGCAAAAGTATGCATGACTAAAATGAAGGTAGCACCCAAGCTCTGTATCATGAGGCAAAAGTTTCCTTGTGTGTCTAACCTGTGTTTTAAAAAAAAGCACCAACAACTCTGTCTTAATGTCTCTTTGTCTCTGAATGTTTGTTGAACAGCTGAGCTTTTGCAACTGATTGAGAGTGACTGCACTAATCTCTACCATACAGATGGGGAACATGCAGCTTTCAAGACGCTTTTAGAGGACTGAAACTCCATCAACCCAAACCAATATAAGCAATAGTGAGCAAGAATGGGAGGAAGATTGTCCAACCTCATCTAGAGGGCCACATGTTCCTTATGGGTGGCTTGTGGACTGAACAGTCTACACCATTTGGTCTATAGCATTCCTCAAAATCCAGTCCTCGCTTTAACCATTATTAGTTAGGAATTAGCTGTGTGTTACTTTTACATTTTAAAAATAACCTGTTAAAATTATTTTAAATAGTCCAAAATGGCAAAATTATTTCCTCTGATTAATGAATTAAAATAAAGTGTTATTTAAATGATTGACGTTTTAATCATTTACCTATTGAAATAATGACTTCTAATATTGTTGTTCCCCTTTTTTCAAACAAACCAAGGGAAACAAATTAACCTTAATCAATTACTTCCAGGCTCTACGGATAGTGCTGGAGACCGCTGATGGCACAGTAGTAGCAAGTAGAACTGCTGTGCTGTTGCTTAGACTAAGTGCTTCATTATGCTGCTTGACTGTTCAGCCTAGCGAATCACAATGCAAGTGTAATAGCAGTAACACATGCAATGAAGGATCAGGCCAATCATGAGTCACTCTTTTTTAGGCCTTCATCCCTCCCGGCTGAAATATTTAATCAGATGAATGTTTGGTGAGCTGACTGTTAAAGGCTTCCGATGCTGTGCTGCACCTCATGATGGCAGCTGTTTTTGTGACTTCATGGTCACCCGATCCCTTTACCTGATATTCAGAAGCATGTTGAAAATGATAACCATGTGAAGTTCTTTGCAATGTTACAAAGGCCTTGTGAAGTTTGCAAGTGGCAATACAATTTGTTGCCGTGGAGATAGTGGCCTGTGATGTTGCAAACAGATTATGGCTTAAGATAAGGGGAAAAAAATCAGGAGGAGAGGAGCTTTTTCCTTTCTTATTTCCTTTTTAATGAGCAATGATTCTTCTGTTCAGTAAAGGTCATTCATGCTGTGAAAACCATTTGGTTCTTCAGCTTTTCCCCATCTCATCCTAAGGAGATGAAGGATACCACATCAGATATGTTTCATTGTGCCCCAAAGAAGATGATTTGAAACTTTCCCTTTTAAAGAAATGGCAAGTCCCCTACTGTGTCCAACATCTAGGGAACTGTGGTTTTGTTTATAGTTGTTGTGTGCCTTTAAGTTGTTTCCTAATTACGGTGACCCTAACGCGATCCTATCATGGGGTTTTCTTGACAAGATTTATTCAGAGGGATATTGTCTTTGCCTTCCTCTGAGGCTGAGAAAATGTGACTTGCCCAAGGTCATCCAGTGGATTTCCATGGCCGAGCAGGGATTCAGACCCTGGTCTTCAGAGTCATAGTTAAATGCTTAAACCACTATACCATGCTAGGTCTCTGAATGGAGCAATGGATTCAAGCTGCAGGAAAGGAGATTCCACCTGAACCTCAGGAAGAACTTCCTTACAGTCAGGGCTGTCCAGCAGTGGAATCTGCTGCCTCGGAGTGTGGTAGAGTCTCCTTCTTTGGAGGTTTTTAAGCAGAGGCTTGATGGCCACCTGTCGGGAGTGCTTTGAGGGTGTTCCTGCATGGCAGAGGGTTGGACTGGATGGCCCGTGTGGTCTCTTCCAACTCTACATTTCTATGATTCTATGATTCTATGAATATATGCTTTCAATACAAGACAAATTCTGAAGTCACAGTTTGATCCTGGCTTGCTCTCACTAACCACCAAGAAAGTACGATTCCTGAATTTGGATGTCACAGGAAACTATGGGTTGTTTAAAACACGAAGGAAAATTTTCCCTTTTCCTCCTCATGGTCATGAGAGAAGAAGAGAAGGCAGGGAAAAACATTTAAAAATAGACATGATGTCTCATCTTATTCATATAGTGGGAGGCAGTGGTATAGTGGTAAATTTTGAAGCGCAGGCCTCGCTGGATAGTCTCTATAGCAACACCCCCACAAAGAGTGCAAAGGTGTGGGTGGCTGTGTGATCTAAAACAATTTCTAGCAATATTCATCTCTTGCCAGGAGATCTTACTTTAAAGCCACCCCCGAATACTATGTATCACAACAGAGATAGTTTGTAACAGTATGTTTGGATTTTTTGGAAATCCATTTCCGCTCCAGTTACTGTGAGAATTGCTGTTAAGCTTAGAGGGAACATGGGAGTCCAAGAGGAAATGGGGAGGCAGATAATGTCATCCAAGTCAGCTTCAACTTACAGTGATCTGATCCTAGCTTTTCTTAGCAATATTTATTCAGAGGAAGTTTACCATTCACCTCCACTAAGGTTCAGAGACTGTGACTTTACCAATGGGTTTCCATAACTGAACAAAGATTTCTGCCCTGGCCTCCTGGAGTCCTAGTCCAGTGTTCGACCACTGTGTCACACTGTGTCAACAATGTTATTGTTGTTCTTGCTGTGTGCCTTCAAGTTGTTCCTGACTTATATGACCCTAGGTGGACTCTACCATGGAGTTTTCTGGGGCTGAGAGTATAAGATGCACCCAAAGATCACAGTGTGGATTTCCATGGCCGAGTGGGAATTGGAATCCTGGTTTCCATGGTCATTGTCCAGTGCTCAAACCATTACTCCATGCTAGCTCTCTTTTGATGTTATAATCCCTGCTGATTAAAACATCTCTGTGCTTTGACCCTGCCAGCATTGGTTCTATGGTGGAAAACCATGGTTTCTTTACAGATTGTTGAAACTGGGGAAACAAGCTAGAATACTGAGGCATTTAAATTGTAGAAGTAGGGAGAAGGTCAAGGACTGGCCATAGAGAAAACACAAACTCCTTTTCTTTTTTTGGCTCTGAGATAATCAATACTTTTTGCTTGCAGAACTTGAAACCTTGATAGTTATCCCTCAGGACCAAATATTACATGCTTAAAACATTTTTATTTCCTCAGATTAGGCACTATGATGAATTGAGAAGAACTGAGAAAGTCACTGTTTAAAAGTAATTAATTTTCTTTAAAGGGTTTAAGCAGTAGGGTTTAAGCAGTAGTATATTGTCATTACTTGTTGCAATACTAAAAAGAGTAACTCATGGCACTGCTTGTTGCTTTTTCATTTATTTCTGTAACTTAAAAACAATTGCAACCTCAAATTGATTAAAAAGGGCCTAAAATAGGAAAAAATTCTGCCAAAATGTTTCTAAAAATGCCTTGAAAGAGTAACTTTAACCAGATTATACAATCAATGACATACCGAGGTTTAACAGCCGCCAGGGCAAGGGGGTGGAGTGAGCAGTTGGTGGGGCTGGGGCAAGCGGGGAGGGGCAAGTGGAGGTGGGTGGGGTGAGCAGCAGGTGGAAGTGGGCAGGGTGAGTGGTGTCCGGGGGGGTAGGCAGGGGGAGTCCTCTTTTTTGCACCCCTGTTGACATTGGCACCTGGGGCATGCTCCCCAGTTGCCCCATCCTAGATCTGCCTCTGTATACAATGACGGAAGATGAATAGAATAGAATAGAATAGAATAGAATAGAATAGAATAGAATAGAATAGAATAGACAGGATAGAAATTAAAAATAAAGAAAGAGAGAAAGAAAGAAAAAAAATAACTCTGGTTAAATTACCTTGTTCTCACATTGCATTACATTTTTAAATATAACATTGACACAACTTCCCTAGTTGTTATAGGCCACTCTTTTGCTTATAATTTGTTACTTCTGTGCTCTGCGATTGGGTGACCTGCAGTGGATTCTGCCTCAGTGCAGGGTTTTCTGAAATCTTGCTGTCAATATATTGGAAATCATGAATTGCTCATCTTTGGTGTCAAGCTTGGTCTCTTCTTCCCACCAAGAATCACTGCTGAGATAATGCTGTGACTGACCAGAGTACAGCTGGCCCTCCACATTAGCAAGGGTTAAGGGCACAGGACCCTCACAAAAATGGAAAAATCACAAATATCAAAATGTCTGTGTCTGTGGGAAGAGGACTAAGGCAGCACAGGGATAACGGGCACCCAGTGTCCCAACCAGATCAGGAAAAGGAGAGGGAAGGAGGTGTGGATTAGCACGGTGGCCCTATGCTTTTTCTCTCTCACCCATCTCCTTCCTTGGGTGTTGGGGAGTGGGATTGGGAGAGGGTTTGTGATGGTGAGAAATTGAGTTGCAAGCCATCCTTAGATGGCCAGGCAGAGGCTGGTGGAAGAGGAAGAGGACCAGAAGTGGTTTTTAAAGGGCTGCATGGCCTGTTCAGAGCTGCTGAGAGGGAAAGTTCCCCCAGAAAGGAAGCACCCGAGGGATGGGAGCAGAGTTTGAAGAAACTTGCAAATAATCAAACCTGCAAATGTAGAGGGCTAACTGTAGATACATAATTTTAAAGTGGCAGAGATACAGAGAGAAGATATATAGTTCCTTTACTTATAAAAGTTTGTGTGTATAAAATCAATTGTAATAGAGAGATACAAAGTTATAAATACCGCTATTAAGCATAGGTATTTATACCAGTGCCTAGCTATTATGCAAGTAAATCTCTTATGCTCATATTGCAGAATACAAGTTTAATGAAGTTATATTCTTAATATTATAGCATAATATTAGAAATGTTCTCTTGCATAGGATATCCAACCAGATCTACCACAGGATAGTGACAGATTTCCCAGCAGGGAAAAACTGTGCCTCTGTGCTCTGGTTGGGCCTTCATATAAGATTGCCACCATGCACATACCTGACTTTACCAGACATCAACACCACATGCCCCTGCTTTTGATGGTCCCCAAAACCCACTTTCAAGCCTTAGTGAGTATAAAAGCATGTGATATATGTTCCTGTTCCTATAAGCCAAGATATTAATGTGCTGGCATGATAAATGTGGGCATACAGATGCCTAGATTGTCTCCTGGCTACGAACCATACACACCTGTTGGACCCTGGCTCAACTTTTACAGAAAAGTTTTATTCAGGACTTGTAGTATCCACTTTTGATCTTTCCTAGTTCCCCTTCTTCTTTATTTATATTTTTTTAAAGAGAAGGGCCATATATTTTGTCTGTTAATCACTTGGCAGCAAGCTCAGTAGAGAGAAAGGGCTATATTAGAAGTGATAGTTTTGTGGATGCTTGCAGCAATGAACTCTCCCAGAGGGTTTTTAAAAAAAATAAAATATTTCAGGAAGCCCCAGCTGGGCAATATTTGCCACAGGTCTTCCCTGAAGCAGTGTTACAGATATGATTGATGTATTCTGGACAAAATGTCCTGTCACTGTACTTAATATATCATCACCCTTTCAGTTTCATGAAAACCTTTTGGTGTTGTCACATGGAGGTCTATTCAGGATAAGGGTCTATATTTCTGTCTTCCAGAGGCATTGAATTTGGTGAGACATTATGAGCTTAGTGCTTGTTTAGTTGAGTCCCTCCCCACCCTGTGGCTCTTTGTATCAATAATTGTGCCTTATTGAATTACTGGAAGGAGTGTGTGGAAGAATGCCAAAGCTAATGGACTTAAGATTTATATACATTTATAGCCATCCTTACTTCAAACGAACCGGTTTTTAATTTATTTCTTGACTCTGCAATTCATATATTAACATCTGAAGGGAAGTGAACACTATTTGATTGGAAAGCTGAATATGTACGGTACTTCCCTGCCTCACATTGGCAATAAACTTTTTTGTGCTGTGTTTTCAAGTTTTGCTCCTCTGATGCTGCTTTGAGGACTTTACCTCTCTTATAAGATCAGATCCAAAGTTTCCAGTATAAATGTTTTATCTTTGCTCTCAGTAACTGGTAGCATACCTTCAATGCTACAACAAGTATATGGAATTCTCAAGTTAATTAGGTTTACATGGTAAAAAGAGAAGGTTTACATGGTAAAATAAAAAAGGCATTCATTCAGGATTCTTTAAAGTACTGTTTAAAATAAAACGGAAAGGTAATGGGATTTACCCTGTTTTATGTAAGGTTAATGTTTACTTCCTTAGCAATTAACATGTTCACAATTTCAAGGTGCCATAGAAGCTCAGCTGGTGGCCAGGAGATGGGCACATTTAAAACCTCTCGAGGTATTCTTTTTTCTTCTTCTTAAAAACAGCATACATGGAGGGTGAACAGAAGAAGTATAGTAGCTCCATGTCTATCTGCTCTGTTCTCAGCATTTGATTTCAGGGCAAATTATTATGCACAACTATACTATATACTTATAGTGCAGTGGTTAAATGCCAGTACTGCAAGCCACAAGGTTGTGAGTTCGATCCTGCCGGGCTCCAAGGTTGACTCAGCCTTCCATCCTTTCGCAGGTCGGTAAAATGAGTACCCAGCTTGTTGGGGGCATGCATAGAAATGTTTTGAAATACATGCTATTTGTAAGTTGTTTGCCGCCTCGATCCATATGGAGAGGTGGGATACAAACAAACAAACAAACAAATAAATAAATAAAAATAAAATAGAATAGAATAGAATATTCTCCTATCCATAGAGGTGCTTGGTCAGGAGCTGTGGATTTGGGGGGGCTGCATTGACTTTCCTGGGAACCTTGGAAAGCCACAACTGGTGTAGACTACTACTACTACTATTATTATTACTAACAGTAACAACTACTTCTTCTTCCTCTTCTTGTCCTTCTTCTTCCTCTTCTACCACCAGAAATGACTATAGATGACTTTAAGATGACTCTATCATAGGGCAGGTTTTTTCTTGGCAAGATTTATTCAGAGGTTGTTTGCCATTGCCTTCCTCTGAGGCAGAGAGTGTGACTTGCTCAAGGTCAGCCAGTCAGTTTGCTTGCCCAAGCAGGGATTTGAACCTGATCACCTGGAGTCCTAGTCCAACACTCAAACTAGCAGAATACACTGGCTCTTAAAGAAATTAGAAATGCATATAATGGTAAATATTTACTTTGGGGTCCTTGCAACCATAAATGATTGTCTTTAAACAGTAACTTTCTGAACTCTGTCTACACTCCACCTAGAGCTAGTGGCAGCTGTCGGATCACAGGTCACCCAGGCAGAGAAATGATTCTGGGGCTTAAATTGAACTTTAAAAGAGCTATCCAAGGTTCTGAACCATCTCCCTAAATGAGCAGATTCACTACAGTGTTGACACAGGCAGCACCAGCCACCATTGCCTAGAACAGAGGTGGGAAAAGTGCAGCTTGTGGGCCATATGTGGTCCCATTGCCATTTTTGTGGCCCCAGTCTTTCACTCATTCTGAGCTCTGTCCTCTGAAGCTTAATCATTGTGCTGATGGAAAAGTTTATCACCATTGCTCATGTCCTAAGAATGCTGCAAAAGGGGAGAGGCCAAAAGAGATCCATGCTAGAAAGTAGATCAAAGGGAGCGTTGACTCCTTCTCGTGATAAATCATTAGAAGAAGAGGAAACATCTCCCATTAGGATCAATGCAATGACTTGCCCAAGGTCACCCTGTGGGTTACCATGGCTGAAGGGGGATTTGAATTCTGTTCTCCATGGGCATAGTCCAATATTATTCACACACAAATGCGCTTACTATGTTTTTAAAAACTAATGTGTATGGAAGTCCCTCAGTGGCAATAAGACAAATTCAATATTGTTACAGTACTTTCCCATCAATATACCACCACATAATTCCGAAGGTATAGTTCAGGGATGGGAATCATGTGATCTGCCTCCTCCTTGCTGCTGCCATGCAACTGTGTAAAAAGTCAACTTTTTGTGGACTTATTTGTGTTGGCAAGGAGTACTAAGAGGATTCTCTCCAAAGCTCAGTTCATGTCTTATCAGCAGCGGCCAAAGAAGTCACCGCAGAGGAACACTGCCATGGGACTGTATATGATATTTGAAAGGACTCCAAGTTTGTGTCATGAGGTAATTGCAAATGTTATTTCTTTATCCCAGATGGTTATGTATAGCAGATCTTGATCACAGGAATGCTTTCCCATGATCCAGACTTATTATTAGCTGTCTGCTATTTTCTCCCTCCTGGAAATGCCAGTTGTAGCTAATCGCTCTGTGGAATTTAGAGCAATTAAAGAAATTGACAAACAGTTACAAACATCATTGATTCATCTTTAAAATGAGAGCAAAAGAGAAAACAGCAGTCACTGATGGGTGACCCTAGACAGCAAACATGTATTGGAGGTTTAATTTCTGCCTTCAAAGCTACAACCCTGGTTAATTTGTAATTGCAAAGAAGTGATTATTTTTCAACCCTTCTGTTCTGACTCAACAGCAAATCCATCACACTGGTATAAATCAGGCTGGTATAATAGAGAAAGAAACCTTGGCGAAGGGTGTTAATAGGCATGTGATTGAAGACCGCCCTTTAATGAAGACAGCTGAAGAACCTGTCTATGGCCAGTTTTGCACCAAAGTCATTACTACCAATATATAAAATGATGTTGGTTCCATAGAATGCCATATGAACTACTTACTCACAGACACTATTATGTCAAGTCGGACTAAATAATATGATTCTGTAGCTTCTGGGATCCTATGTCCTTTGCTTTTTGATTCCCTGGTGAAACTAAATGCATGTACAGCTATGTGAACTGAAAAAGAATAGTGTTTATAACAGTTACAGTTAGGTAAATGTTTCACATTAGTCACAATTTTGCCATTATTTGCCATGATGGATTGTAACTTGCCCCCCCCAACCCACTTTAATGAGCATCAGCTGCATGATGCTCATTCTGCCAGTGAGCGGAGCATGGTTGAATGACATTTCCATCAGTTTTTGTTGTTGTTGTTGTTGGCAGGAGGTCAGCCAGGATAACTTACTTAGTTAAATACTAAGTAAATTATAAGCTGATACAGGATTCCAGCCCACATTTCCACATTCTCTAGCATTTTGTAGATGAAAACCAGGACAGGGTGTTCAAAAGGGCATGGCCAAAAGGCCAAAAGGTATTAATGGAAAAGAAGACACAAAACTCCCATTTGAACAGAGAAACCCTGGAATTTGTGGAATTCATGTGGCTTAGGAAAACCTGGGGGAAAACTAAGCCTGGGAAAGGCAAGTTCTACCCTATCTTCTCCTTTCTGCTGAGTTAAACAGGTGCAAACTAATGTTTCATGTTATTTGCCTCCTTGCTCTTTTGTGGGCAATATTTTTCTGTGGTCTGGAAAGATGATGTTGAGTTCCAGATTCCATCATCCCCAGTCAGCATGTACAATTATTAGAGATTTTACAGTTGCAGTACAATGGCTGGATGGTCAGCATTTCATTTCCAGTGATCTAAACAATTGCAGTGGGTGCCAACCTCCCCAAAGCTAGCCTTTGTTAATTCACTTATAATTACTAGGATGTCACTGTCACCTTAGGGGACCTTGACATAGACCCTTCCCAACTGTAGTTTTTTAAAATAATATCTAAAAAGGGGTAATCACAGCTCCAGGGGCCATTAGGAGGCACAGTTACCTTCATTTTTGCAGTTTAGAGCCTGGCATCATCCCAAAAATGTCCAAACAGTGAAAAAAGTCACACCCCAAAGTAACTGAAAGTTACTTCTAGTTTCTTCAAAATGACAGGAGTGCATCAAATGTGGGGTCCAAAGCACCTAACGATAGCCCTCATACTCTCTGCAGCTATCTACTCCAGTGGAGAGCATGTGGCCCTCCAGATGCATACCCTCCCACATTTCACAGACAAAACCAGCACACGTGTAGCCAAGCAACATCAGAGTATAGTCAAGACAGAAGAAGTTATTAATGAGGAAGACTACACAAGCTAGGAGAGGCCGTAGCAGTTTGCTTTTGCCTGAGTCTACAGGGAAGGGCAAGATTCTGCCCCCTCTTCTCCTCTCTTCACTGCTGAGTTGAGTGCAAACTACTTTTGCACTTTGGAATCAGTTTGCAGCAACTCAAGTAAGCTGAGAATACGAAGGAAAGTGGCAGGTGGAAAGAGAAACCAGGATTTTTTTAAAAGCAGCTGAGAAAGCAGGATAACAGAAGATTAAATGGGACTGTTCTTGCAAAACTGAGACAGTTAGAAGGTATGTGTTCCCTGGGTTGTGCTTGTTGCTGTCATTTTTGTTCTTCTTATCAAAATAATGTCCATGAAAAGGCTATGTCCTAGGGCGTACATGCAGGGGCAGTTAAATATTTGTAAAACAATATTAGTTTCTTCTTAGCACACACCAGACACGTAAGCTTGAGTTTTTGTCATGTGACAGCTAGAAAGATGGTTGAGGAAACTTGGGCCTCAAGATTCATTCAAATTCATCCACCTGACTGCATTTTGACATTCATTGAGGCAACATTAATAATGGATAATAAAGATTTCCTGGAAGCTGAAAATGACAACTGGAAGATAAATGCTTCACAAATAAAACTGGATCCATTTTGGTGAAGCTCTTGACAATATTGCACTGTGTAAAATAAGACAAAAATGAGATGAATAATATAATTGTCAATTCAACAGCATGAATGTTCCATGTGCTACTGATAGCTTGAATCTTAATGGGAAGTGAGTTTACAGAACATAATCTCAAGCAGGAGGCAAACTGATTTGACTCAGATTTCAAAAGCTTGTGCAACAGCTCGGAATGTTGCTGTTATGTGAGTCCACAGAATGAGAGATGTAGAACAGGAAGCCATGATGGACACATTCCAGAAAGCTATGTATGGTGCGGGCCTGTAGGATTTCTAACTTGTTTCCTGCAATAGCAAACACTTTATCACAACAAAGTGCTTTTGAAATATCCCTCTGGCCTGCTGCTCAGAAATGGAAAATTAAAAACCACATCAGGGATGCAAAACTATTCATGCAAGCCTCTGCTTTTTGACCATCAGCTCTGGGGGTAGTTGTTGTGGCTGCACACCTTATGCCAGTGCTTAAAAGTAGCACTAAGGATGCTACATCATGTGGTACAGAATCAAATCCAGCCAAATTTATTTTGCTGCCTGAAGTGGAACAGCAAATACCTCTTCCTCCCTGCTGCAATCAAAGACCACAGTATTTAAGGCCAGCGGGAAACCAAAGTTCTATTCTCTGTTCAGCCATGGAAACCCGCTGGGTGACCTTGGGACCTGTCACACACACTCAGCCCCAGAAAATCCTGTGATAGGTTGCCATAAGTTGGAAATGACTTGATGGCACATAACAGCCACAAGATATTTGGGCACATGAGCATCCCTACCCCCATAATCTTGCAAGCACTCTTCCTAAACTTGACAGTAAAAGAACAAATATCCTTTTTTATTGTGATAATGGGGCTTCCCATTATCTAGATTTAGCTAAAAGGGGGACACTTCCCTCTTCAGGTAAACCAAGGGTTAATATGGTGTTGGGATTAGATTACATTTTAGTATGTGGTCAGCATCATAGGTCATGTGGGTCAGCATCATAGGTCACAGGGTGAGACTTGACCAATCAAAAAGGAAAGAGGTGAGCATCTTCAGGATGCTTCCAGATGCTTCCAAGGAGAAGTTATAAAACTTCTTGCGAGGCCATGTGTCCGAGAGAGAGAACAAAGGGATAACAAAGAAGAACAACCCAGGAACCTCCTGGAGGGGGGTTCTGAGCCAGTAGCAGGCTGCAGGCCGTAGGCCTCGCCTCCTGGCCCTTCCCTTTAGAACATCTAAGCCTGAGAACCATCTGTGAGTACTAGACTAAAGTAGTTAGTCACGTTAGGGACTTTTCTGTTATTTTGGAGGCTGGCTGATCTAAAGAATGTATCTGTGCTTTTATATCTGTTCTTTTGTAACTACTTGTAACTAAGCGTGCCTGGGAGGAGGGGGCTTCCCACGTGTGGTAATTTGCCTTGTTTATTTGCATATCTTTAATAAATACTTTCTGTAAAAGACCCTGTTTCTCTCCTTCCCACGCCAAGTTAGGTAGACTGGGGGGAAAGGAAGATCCTTAAGCTTAGGGATGTACGTGGTTGGACAGAGTCCCGCTGTACTGTCCAAGTGTCCAGATAATTCATAATTCAGTGGGTGGTGGCAGCGAAGATGAATTAACAGCTAAAATTTATAACAGGCTGGAATATACATCCCAGCAGCACATGGGGGACTTTCCAGCTTCACATGGTGGCAGCGGTGGGATGTGACATTTTCAGCCTCACAGCTATTCTTTTACGAAACTTATAGTCTCCTGTTCAAGGCTTCCACTTCACTCTGTCTAACAACAGGGGTGGCCCTATACAGTGACGGAAGACGATCACTCTGCACAACAGAATGTCCTTATACAAGCATTGCCTAGTGCATTTTAAATAATCTCCTTTCCCAACACACGTAATTTGTATTAGGCATCAAAATGAATGCAAATTGTGAAAACTTTTGCACTCAAATATATATGGTTGGTTCCAGATCACAGCCCTCAAGCACAGTGGTGGCAATGCTTTTAGCAGGAAGTGGAATTAAAATGAAGGCTGCATGAAGTACTTAATATAGCTAGGTCCTTTTCTAAAACATGTAGTCAACTACATTCAGTTAAGAAAGAGTATTTTATTGCTTCCTGTTGAAGGTGAATAGGAGAATAATGAGGGAAGATTGTCAAATTGTCCCTTGAAAAGACATTGTCACACTATTATTGCCAATTGCCATGAGAATTGGGTAAGCTTGATCATTTGCTTCCTTGTATTTATTTCTTTTCAGTTTTTTTAAATGAATAGTATAATTGCAGTATATCTCATTGCATTGCTAGAACGGTAAGTCAAAAGGGATATTGCAGGTCATCCAGACCAATGCATGTTCGATATGAAACATCCCATGCTAGAGCATTTGTAACAGCAGCCTGCCCATTCATTAGGTTATTCACTTTGGCTGGCATTCTGTACTGCAGTTATGGATTCGTAATCTGGAATTATAGATCTATAACTGCTCTGTATTCAGTAATACCATGCTACTATTGCCACAATCTTAAATGCCTCCCCACAACTCACCTGAACAGCCAGCAGCTACTACAAGTGATGGTGGTCTCTTCTGCTGGAGATAATGGTACAGCAGGATGACATTTCTAGCCCCTTCCCACTGGCGAGTGAGACTGAAGTAGGACTCCTGTTGTAATTCCTCATCTTAGCCCAGCTCGCTAATCAGAGGGGGCTGGAAATGTCATCCCACTGTGCCCTGATTGTCAGCAGAACAGTCCTTGCTGTGTGTGGCTGCTGACTGTTAAAGAAAGTTTTGGGAGCTGGACTAAGAGATGTTACTTAGTTCTGCATTTGTAACTAAGCAGGGAATGTGGGAGTTCAGCCTTTATTTACATTCCACTTTTCCCCACAGAAGCAGGACTTAAGCTGGCTCACAATTTAAAACAAATACAATGCAAATAAAACATGTATGAGCATGTCATTAAACTGTAATTAAAGTATCAACATTTCCAAGAAAAAAGTAAAACAAACATTACAATAAAACCCCCCGCAGTACAGCATTTTATTAAAGTCATTTATTAAAGTCAATTCCCTGACAGAAAATTCTGGAGGGACAACACAGAGGGTCACATTCTAATTTCCCTAAGAAATTCCCAGGGGTTCCAAAGTTTAGGAGAAGTTCCTATCAGTCCAGCTTCCACTTAAAGATCCCCTACCCTCACCCCCCATGAAGCATCTAGTTTGTACTTGAAGACTTCACCCCATTCTTTGGTGATGGGTTCCATTATCAGACACAGAAAACTAGTGTTCCCCACTTGTTTTGATGGATCTGCCTCTACTGGAAGTTCTAACACTTAATCAAAATATCCCCTCCTGTAATTGTCACTCTTCATGATTTAGTCCTCTCTAGAGCAACACAAAAGAAATATTTTTCCTCAGTTTTTCTGGTATGTAAAGGGAATTACCCTTCTGCTACCCACACACCATTCAGTCTTCTCTTCTCCAGGTTAAGCGTACCCTGTGCCATCAACCTTTCTTCATACCACTTGCTCTCTGTATTACAAACCATCTTTGCTGTCCTCTTTCACATGGCTTTCAGTTTCTATATGCCCTTCATAACATGCAGAACCCAGAACTACACCCAACATTTCAGATATGTGTAATCTATGGGACTAGATGACTATGTATAACTGCTGACTCATGTTCACAATATGATCAATCACAATCCTGACAGGAAAAAAATGAGACTAGTACATAACACAGAGAAAGCCAGTGTACTGTAGTGGTTTGAGCATTGGACTATGGCCCTTTCTGCACCACCCTCCCAACCCACCATGGGGATGGGAGTAGGATGGGACCATGACAATGGTTCTGCATGACTTCATCATGATCTTGTCCTTCTCCTATCCCCAGGCAGCACAATCAATCATATGTTTTAGTGTATTTTAATTATGATTTTTCATTCTATATTTGGTACCCCACCTCAACCCTTGGGGAGAGGCGGGTAATAATTCAATTGTTGTTGTTGTTGTTGTTATATAATTGACAGGTTTTCCCCATCAATGACCTGTGATTGTGCTGCCATCCCAGACTTACCTGATCTGTGAAGGCCTGGAAACGCAATGGCTGCACTTCCTGCCCCAGCACAGTCTGGGAATGTACCTGGCTACGTTGCAGCAGGAAGAGGTGGGGCCATCGCACTTCCTTCATTGCAGAGCCAGCTGGTACAGATGGGAGTGCTCCCTTCCTGGCAGCACTGATCCTGGGATCCCTACTAGATGCCACCACAAAAAGGTAAGGTGTGGAAAGGGCTATGATTCTGGAGAGCAAGGTTCGACTTCCTGCTGGAAACTCACTGGGTGATCTTGGGCATATTGCACACTCTCAGTCCGAGAAAACCCTGTGATGGATTCATGTTAAGATCACCATAAGTTGGAAATGACTTGAAGGCACACAATAACAACAACATAACACAGAGAGACAGTGGCAGGAATGGAAATGGAAGCTTGTACAATAAAGAAAGGCTATTAAAGAGGCAAATGGGAGGTTTCTATTGTACCCTTAATGCCATTCAACAGCAAACCATAAAATGAGCTGAAATTTGGAAGTCCTTGGAAGACCTCTTAGTGCTTTGTCTTTTCCATGGAGATCAATGTGCTAATTAATAGTCATATAACATCATAAAATATATAACACCCACATTTCAGAAATGAGGAATGAGGAGCAGTGACAGGAAATTTTAATGAGAGAAATGTCATCTTAGTTGTATCAGTCTGAGCTGTTTGCCAACCAGTTCATGGTAATATTAGTTTTCTTTAAAAAAATATCATTGCTGCTAATGTAACAGATTAAAACATTCAGAAATCTGGTCTCTCAATACCTTAAAGTGAAAGCTGAAAAATGCATAGTGGGTTCGCCCTCTGCTTGTTCACTTTATTTTCATTTATTATTGTTGTTGTAAAATATAGAGTAGCTGTTTTATATTCTTAACTGAATTATTTATGTCCATTGTACTAGTCTAGAGTTTCTATCCCATGTATAACTCATATTTCTCATTAAAATATGCTGAAATTTGATTTTTGTGCCTTTTATTCCAGTTATATTTGATGGAGTTTGTTAGCAATAATATATTTTTTAAAGCAATAACAACTTTACATTGCCCATTTTATCTTTTAAATCTACATTATGTGATTTATCTTTATAGCAGTGGAATTCCTCGGATTATTTTTCAGAAGTTTGTCCTGAAATGCCCCAAGGAGGAAAAGGGAGAAGGGAAAAGGAGAAAAAGGAGATTGGAGGAAGAGATAAAGGAGATGACCACTGTAAGAAAGGGCATGAGAAGAAAGGAATATCAGGTTGGTTTTTCATCCTTGCCTACTGTGTCATCTTAGTTCAATGTTGCAGCTAAAGTTTGGAAAGGTGTGTGCTGGAGGAACTTTTCCAAGCTCTGATATGAGCATGTGCATTAAGAAGAACCCCATTTCTGTCCATTTCCTTGTGTCTCCACTTAAAGAACCTGAAAGAAAATGATAGGAAAGACCTTCTTCACCAGAGACCCTGAAGAACTAATGTCACTCAGAGGAGACATTACTTAGTTAGATGGCTTGATACTGTGACCTGGCCTAAGGCAGGAATTTGGGACATCTAGTTCTTGGATATCTAGTTCTAAAGCAGCAACCTACCACCTTTCGAATCTCCTATATTAAATCACAAACATGCATGTCACTTTATTCTGTATGTTTCTGTGCTCCACAACTGGGGAAATGGTGCTGTGTGGCCAGTCATTTCATGCAACAATTTTACTGCCATCTCTTTTATGTTGTGATGGAGGGAACAAGTTGCCCCAGCCAGGATTCTGTCTTCTATCGACAATTAAATGTACAGGAGCCCTGTCTTTCCTTCTGCTTTTCATTAGTCTGTCATTCAGAAGTTCTAAGCAGTCCTCTATAGCACTATCAACAGATACTGGACCAGGTTGGGAAAACTTAATACCTGACCAGCAGGCCTAATCTGCTTTGGATAAGAGAGAAGCCCAGCCCATAGTGCAGGGGTCCTTGACCATTGATCCTCCAGTTGTTTTGTACTTCATCTCCCATAAACCTCCACCAGCATGGGTAATTATGACAGATCCTGGGAGCTGAAGTCCAAAACATCTGGAGAACTAAAGGTTGAGAACCACTGTGATAGAGACTCCAGATCTGTTTTTACTCAAGCTCTTCCTCTCTCCCAAATACTTATAACCCTGTAGGTTATAAGATGCTGAGAAGAGGAATCCATACTCATCTCCCATTAGTGATCAGAGATAATTGTTGGGATCTTCCCTGTACGCTGCTCTGCCTCCTTCACACTGGGGAATGGGAAAACAAACAGAGTGGATTTTCCAACTTCATCCAGAAAAACTCTACTCAACATTTAAATTGACTACAACTTGACTGGGAACCCAATGACATCAGAGGTTGTGGCCACACTCCCAAAAGCAGTGGATTCAGCATGTACCCTTTTGTTATCCTATTTGCAAAAGACTGAAGCAGGAGAACCCAACCCCATTTCTCTTGCCCCAATACAATTCCTCATCCCTTCAAAGAAGGTTCATGGGTCAAAGGATCAAGTGGGTTATGGTGACTAGTCCCTAGAATCAGCCAAGACTCAGAAATACTGGTTGTAGGCTACCATACCCTCAGCCTAGATAGATAGATAGATGAGTGGGTAGGGAGGGAGGGGGGGGGAGAGAGAGAGAGAGAGAGAGAGAGTGATCTTGCATATATGTATTTGCATGCCTACATGTGCAAGATGATCTGAGCTTGTTCTGACCAGCAAACACAATAAAAAGACTCAGTGTGATTTAATTCTTTCCCTCCCAATGTTAGTACTGTAATTTATCCAATTAAAGCTATATCTATTTCTGATCATTGATAAATTGGGATACGATGCTGGAATTCTTGAATGTGATATTTCTCTGATACTACAAAGAAAGGGCTAAATAGAAGGAAAGTCATATGGTGAGTAAGGTTTGGAAAGCTGATTCCCTTTTGAAGGAGATCCTTTGAAACAATCTTACCCCCTGTGGATGAGCCTTAGGGAATCTTTATCTATAGTCAAGGCAGAAGTAGAAAGGCTTAATATATTGTTGAAATCCTCCCTGTTTTCTTTCTTTTTTCTTTTCCTCTTTCTTTTAACATTTCCAGTAAGTAGAAAAATAAACTCCTGCAAAGAACACAATAGCTTGACAGGAGGCAATCTTTACTTGAAAAAGCTTGAATACACAATAAGTGCACAATAAAAAATATAGGAAAAAGAGAGGTGTAAATATGTGGCACCAGATCGTGTGTGATCTTGGAAGCTATGCAGAATCAACCCTGGTTAGTACTTGTATGGGAGATTGCTAAATATGTCAGGTGCTGCAGGCTATATTTCAGAGGAAGGAACTGGCAAAACCACCTTGCCAAAGGAAACTCTATGAAATTCTTAGGGCCGTCATATGCTAACAGGTGACTTGAGGATACATACACACATGTGTACATGGAAAAACAAGAAGATCAATTGTTCCTCAAAGCAGAGCTTAGGAAAATGTACATGTGTGTGTATATACATACACACACAGCAATGCATACACCATAACTCCTAAAATCTGGCTGGGTGGGAATCTGTGAACTGGATTTTGTAACTTATCCAAGCTCTGCTTAGTAGCTCACGAACTTAGAAACAATAGATCTCAGAGAGCAATTTTGCAAGACCGAGAAGCTGTGCTTTGAACTAAGTGTTAATTGTTTTCTGAATGTTTACATGAGGAAACCCACCATTTTAGTTTATTTAAGGTGGGCACTGAGACATGTTTTTGTCTCACCTTTGGACCTCCACAAGATGTTGATCTCTTTCTGCTGAAGAAATAAAACTTGCCTTTCCTTAACTCCTTGCTTTGCTAATTCAGACTCTCTGCTGGGCAATAAATCTCGCTCTTACGACAACTATATGGATGGATTGCATGGTATAGTGGTTTGAATGCTGGATTATGACCCTTGAGACCAGGGTTCAATTCTGTGCTCAGCCATGGAAGCCTACTATCTGACCTTGGGTGCATCACACACTCTCAGCCCCCAGAAAACCCCGTAATAAGTTCACCTTGGGGTCGCCTTATTGCCAATCAGAAACATCTATGAGTCACTTCTTCCATACCTCTTCCCAAGAGGTTGCTACATTGCAGGCCTTGTCTTGAAAGACTCTCTTTAAGTATGAAGACCAGGTGACAATCAACATTCTTTTTCTAATAAACCAGAAAATCTCACTTGATCTGTTGCACGGGTGGATATGATTCATTTACTAGTGGTTAGCTGGGCCACACCAACCTGCAATCTAATTGCTACAATGTAATAATTTAAGATTTTGGTCATTCTAACACCCATTCAGCAAATGCCTTGTTGTACCCATACCCACATACTTCTACATTGCATTAGGAGTAGTTTCTTAAACAGTTATAATTAGAAACCTATGCTATGACTACACTGACTGTATATTAATGGACTCGTGCTTGACTGCAAATGGTTTAATGAGTGTATTTAATGAGGAAGTATGTGAGTGCTGGAATTAAGCATGTGGCATTTTGTAGAGTACTGGATGTATATCTAATTCTTCTTGTGCTCTCTACAGTTATGTCAGGGATTTATTCCAAGTCTTTATACTATTTCTATAAATAGTCCCTTTGGTAATTTTCCTGGAAATCTGGTGATTCTGTCAGCCAAATGAGGACATATCCAGCATGTTCTATTGGCAGCTGAAGATACTTGTGAATAAACACGCACAGGATCAAAAGTCAAGTCACACTGACTTCAGCTGCAAAGTATTAAGAAATGGAAAGTGTAACAGCTAATCTTTGGACAGAACAATGTTTCCTAACCTTGGATTCTGAGATATTACTAGATTGCCATGTTATTAGGCTATCATGATCCCTGAGGTGGCTGGGAAGGATGAGAGTTTTAGTTCAATTAACTCGACTGATCTCAGAGTAGAGATACATTAGGGCTATTCTCGCACTAGACTGTTCTAGCACTATGATTCCACTTTCAACATCTTATGGAATCCTGGGGTTTCCAGTTTTGGGAGGGGCCAGCCTGCCCCTCCCGAAACTGCAAACCCCAGGATTCCAGAGGATGTTGAAAGTGGAATCACAGCGCTAGAATAGTCTAGTTCTGCAGGCCTAGGCTAGATCATTCCCAGATCTGTGATATATCCTTTAAAGTTAACACACTCCTTCAGCATCATCAGTGCCAAATTTATGTACAAACTATGGCCCTTTCCGCACCGGCCTATTAAAATGGTGCAGAGCGACCTCCAATGGAGGTCTTCTGCACCGTGGAGTGGACTGGGGTGGACTACTTTTCGTAGTTCTGCACCTCAGTCTGCTCTGGAGCGACCGGAACTGGTCCCGCAGCGTGCTTTTAAAAAACCTATTTTAAGAGTTTTTTAAAAAGTACAGAGCATGTAACCCCATGTCACTCCGCCGCCGCGCTCCGGTACAAATTTGCAGATCTGCTGGGGCGGGCTTTAGGCTGGCGAGCTTCTCCGGTTGGAGCTCACACTGCTCCTCGTCAGGACGGACCCAAACGGACCCACCAAAAAGCTGGTGAGTAGCAGCAGGGAGCGTTTCCCTCGCCGTGTGCAGAAAGGGCCTAAGTAAACCTCAGATTAGAAGGGACTATGCCATTGTCTTTGTCTCACACCAAAAGAGTGTGACTTGCCCAAGGTCACCCAGTGGATTTCCATGACTGATCAGGGATCTGAACCCAGGCCTTCAGAGTCCTAGTTCAGCACCTAATCTCTATACTACACTGGCTCTCAATAGGTGCTTAAAGTTTAAAGTTATTGTTCTTGTTCTTTGTTGTCTTAAACAGATTTTATTGCATGGCACTGTAAGATTCTCGGATATCAGATGAGAAATATATTGTAAGCCAGCCCTTAGGATTAGAATAACAAATGAACTCTGGTTCTAACAAATTCTCTTTAACCATCGTTTATTAACCTGATTGCTTGCTAATAGCCAGTTGGCATTTTCTGAGTGGATTGCCCAGGATCTAACAGCAACAACAAAAAAGGCCTTAATGGCTGATCATTCTGTCCTTTGGTTAGCTTACTAAAACATTAGTTTAATATGTTTGATGGTTGGCTGGAGCAGCTCTTCTTTTGCTTCTAGATAACACCCTTCGGTTAGCAAGAGAATGACAATGAAAGAATTTGGAGTCGAAATTGTATGGAATTTAGAGAGGAGAGAGATGAGGGTTTGTAGGTGCAACTTGTAAAGCCCTTGAATAGAAGACTACTTGTTTTTTTTAATTATGGGGTGATTCCCATACAGGATAGCAGGAATTTATGTTCCTCACTGCACTTGTAGCCCTTGTTTTATTTACAAAGATGCCGTAAACCTTCAGTATTTTCTTGGCCAAAGGAAATAACTTCTCTTCATTCAGGAAGTGGGGAGTGAGGGACAATGGCATAATCTTTTGTGGAATCATTGTTTCATAGGATTCATTGAAGTGGACAGTAATGGAAAGCGTGGTGCAGACATGGGGCATCAGGAGGGAAAAAGTTGTCATTGCTCTGGCCTACCCTCTCTTAACCCCTGTATTGGTGGAAAGTCAGGACAGTGAAAACTCTTTAAGATCAATAGTATACAAGCAGCGAAGAAGATGTGGGTTAAATGTTGCACTGTGTTTAGGTGACATGCAATTATTCTTGGATGCACACATATTCTTGATTAGAACTGATTTATTTTTCCAGTATTGAGTTGAGTTCCTATAATGGGAGGGCAACATTACCCTAAAAGGTAGGGGACCTTGAAGTCCACTGGCAGGGCCAGTGTCTCCTTAGAATTTTGGGGAATTATTAGCTCAAAGGAGGCCTCTGAGAGGAGAGTAATGGCAGGATCTTTACACTTGTATATACCAGTACTAACTGTAGAGATGACTCCAGTTAAAAATTTAAAAGGTGTATTTTATTGGAAATTAACAGATACACACAAGAAATCAAACAATCTCATGAACCATACAAGGCTATTGAAGGAAAAAGTGAGAATGGTTGGACAGGGAAAGATTTGGGTGGAAGGGGCAATGTTTACCAGTCCTGAAGCAGAGGATTGAAGAGGGGTTGCTCGAACAAGAGTTTGAAGGCAGCACAGAGGAATGGGAGTCTGGTAGTACAGCATAATGCCTGAAGTGCTAGCAAATTACCTGGGCTGGATCTGGGCTTTTTATTCTCTATTTCCTATTCTGAAGGGGGGGGGTTAATTGCTTTCTTTCAGGGCAAAGGGGTCTGTAATGGGCTGATTGTCTTAACTTTAGGTGACAAAACATGGATGGGAGTCCTGATAGCCTCTTAATGTCTTGGTTGTGCAAAGTGAATGGGAAAGGTCTCTGTAGGACATGTGCACAGCAGGGGTACTTGCCTGCTTTACCTGGGCAGTTTTGTCTACTATTGTATTTGGAGGTTAGACACTGAGAGGATTATTCCAAACCCAGTAACCTCAAGGGTTTCTGTCTAATCCTCTTGAACTTATGACCTGGCCATGCTGAGGTCATCCTGACCTAGCATACCTTTACAGCCAGTGTTCTGATACTGTATGCTTTTACAATCATAAGTGTCCAGTTTTATGTGAAAAATGATATTTTTTACTAATTTTGCTATCTAGCCGGATGGA
Organism: Ctenosaura bakeri; assembly: GCA_948474755.1. Taxonomy (NCBI): domain Eukaryota; kingdom Metazoa; phylum Chordata; class Lepidosauria; order Squamata; family Iguanidae; genus Ctenosaura; species Ctenosaura bakeri. Next base: position 93,483 of record CAOLHI010001995.1, on the reverse strand, counting down.
GGTGTAAGGGATGTTAACAGCAACTCCAAAAAACCAGGGTATCCACCCAATATAGATGACTATATTAGAATTAAACCCTGTTGTTGTTGTTGTTGTTGTTGTTGTTGTTGTTGTTGTTGTGTGCCTTCAAATAGTTTCTGACTTATGGCAACCGTAAGGAGAATCTATCAAGGGGTTTTCTTGGCTAGGTTTATTCAAAGGGGGTTTCCTATTCTCTTTCTCTGAGGCTGAGTGAATGTGAATTGTCCGAGATCACCAAGTGGGTTTCCATGGCCAAGTGCGGGATTTGAACACTGGTCTCTAGACTGTTAGTCCAACACTCAAACTAAGAAAAGAAAAAAGAGGAATCAGCAAATGACTTTAAAATAATGCAGTTTAATCTTAAATATGTCAGAGAAGAAGCCTTTAGACTTTATGATGAATCTTGGATCCCATTTGAAGAAATCAAAATAAACTCAGTAAGGCATCCCTGCTACACAGTGTGAAAACAAAAATGTAGGTGACAGAACAGTCAGTGACTCAATCTTTCTCTTTATATTTAGGGGTTTGGGGACATTTCTGTGAACAACCTTAATAAAAGAGAAATGCTAAAATGGTTAAGGTTAATTTCAGTGTACCCTTATAATTGTCTCCTTGGATGTAAACACAACTGAGTTCAGTGAGAGTTACTCCCAGGTAAGTGCCTGCTGGATTGCAACTTCACCCAATTAATTTTAGATAAGATTACAGGCACATAGATGGCATCACTGTAATTGACTCTGGCAGTAAGGAAGTGTCTGATATGCTCCTTGCTTTGATCTTTCTGCACAGCAATTATTGTGGAATAACTCCAAATAACAACACAGTGGTTGTTTCTGCCTTTGTTCAGAAATTTAAAAAGAATCTATTGGCTGGATGGATGCAGACATGAACAGTTAATTAGGATTTTTTCCAAAAGTAATTATGCAGTATAATAATTTGCAGACAGTATCATGGGAATGATTTCTTATTGCCACGGTAAATAGAAAAAATGTGCTTTGTGTTTCAGACTATTTAAATAATGGAAAAGACCCAGTATTTACTTTTTTTTTTAAAGTGGAGAGATGGAGGGTACTTTTAAAAATGTGGACTGAGATCCTTCCTCAGGAGGCACAACTACAGAGGTGTTGGTCATTGCAGAGGTGGGAATGCATTACCTTCTTCTCACAGCAATTCCGAGGTCCTCAGAACTCATATGCATTCTGCAAGGGCTTTAGTGGCCAGTGGAGCATAGGGCTTCAGAAAAGTAGGTGGCTATAGAGAGGCATCGACCTCTATGGCCAGATGCGGAATGACAAAAGCATGCTCCGGGAGAATCCTGCTGAAATCCCAAAGTATGACATCATTGTGCATCTTCCTATAGATTCATAGACAGATGCTTCTTGGATGTCCCCCACTTTTTACCAGCCACTAAATGGTCATGGATGGGGTGTCCTCACAGGACAAAGATGAGTCTTGAGAGAGGGAAGGTACCACATCATTCCTTAGGATCTGTTTCATAATACAGGAGACATCTCAGCCTATGTTTCAACATTCTGCATATCAGGTAATGCGACTTCACACAGAGAACCGGCAGGAAATTGCTATTGTCCTGGAGAAGATTTTGACTGGCCATTATAAAGCCCTAATGCTAAAGTGTATGGGCGTAGGAGACTGTAATGGCACACAGGTCCTGCTTGTGGGCCTCCTGTGACCAACTGGTTGGCTGTTGTTGTCTGATTCGACAAGTCTCCTCTCATGTTCTTATTATGCAAATAAGGCTTCCCAAACTGGTAGAGTGTATAAAACAAGTTTTTGTTATGTGCAGGCCCAGCTACAGGAAAAGGGCTGGGAGCATCATCACTCACCTCCCCACTCTCCAGAAACTTAAAAATGGACATGCTGGAGGGCTGCACAGATAAAAAGGTATATTTTGGAGGGACTTCTGGACATTGTGCTGGCACAATAACCATAAAAATGAATTGTGATGTAAGTCTGAGTTAATGACATTGTAATTGTTGAACAGGATGCCAAACAACCTTTTAAAGCAAAATATTTAGTGGATTTCATGTGCTTCTGGCACTTCTGAAAATGGCTACAGTGGTTAAATCAGAATTTGAGAATTTTATTGTAGAGGTACATAAAGATGTTCCACTTTAGTATTGCTCAGTCTTTAAGTCAGGTTTTGCATGTGCATTATGTATCCATGCTCATTACTGGTTCCCTCAAAGACAATTTTTGGGTTTAGACAGGATTGAAATTTATCCCTGAATCTGAGAACTGTGAAGTGACCTCAGAACTGAGAAAAGCTAGTTTTTATGAACTCTGCCAATTTGAGAAGTCTTACCTAAACCATAAGAACATAAGAGAGAGCTTGAATTTCCCCCTTTCAATACCTTAAAAGATCATACACAGGTATAAATTGGACTTATCCCTGGGTATGTCACTAACAGGATGCCAGTCAAAGATTTCCAATGTATCTGAATTCTAAGGATGTGTCCAAACTGTGCTTTTATGGTGCAGTTTGTCTTCACGAATTAGTGGAATTTTACAAGAAGTCCAGATCATGCTGTTTTCTTTTTGTGCCACTCCTGTGTTTTCCCACTGCTTCTTCCATGAGTTATTCTTTCTACAGAATTTGAGCAGAGGGGAAGTTCACTTAACACAACCAATTTTTATGCTTGTATTGAAAGAGGTGAGGGAAATGTTTAATGGCATTATATTTAGAATTTTCCCTGTCAATCCTTTGAAACAAAGACACTGGCTTTGCCCTGGTAGGGTGCTTCTCCTTCTAAGGTGAGTTCAGAATAGTTTGAATGAACAAAATGAACAGAAAATGCTTTCTTTGCCTTTTGTTGAACTGCACCTATTCCAGTCACCACATTTGTTAACTCCTCTCAGTATTCCATGGAGTTACTGCATTAAAGAGAAAGTCACAACAAAAAGAACTAGAATATTGACTCAAATAGAATTAGTAGAATTAAAATAGAATTAAACTGGACCAAGGATGAATCATACCCCAGGCTGATAATCACATTTTAAAATTTTGTCAATTGAAATTAATGAAGGATTAAGGATGCATAAATCCCCTCTGAATAAATCTTGCCAAGAAAACCCCATGATAGATTCATGTTAGTGTTGTATTAAGTTGGAAATGACTTGAAGGCACCCAACAACAATAACAACATTGTGAATCTTAGATTCATAGAAGACTGTGAAGCTGTCATTCAAGGACAATCTCCACATAAGCAAAGTCAAATTGTCTGATTCTGGCATGGTATATATGCACACAGAGCTTGGAAAAGTTACTTTTGGACTGCAGCTTCCAGAATCTCCCAGCAAGCATGGATGGTGGGTATGCTGGTTGCGAGATTCTGGGAACTGTAGTCCAAAGAGATAACATTCCCAATGCTCAGTACATACATCCATATATTTACTGATTCATATAATCCAAGTGTATCATCTGAGAACTTCCAGTTAAATTTCTTCCATTAAAGTACAGTTGCCCCTTCACATTCACAATTTCTTCCATTAAAGTACAGTTGACTTTCACTGATTTGATTATTTGAGAATTTCTTCAACCCCTGCCTCCCCACCTCTGGTGCTTCTTTTCTGGGGGAACCTTCCCTCTTGGCAGCTTCAATCAGGCTGCGCAGCACTTTAATAACCTGCCTTTGGTTTAATAACCTCCTCCTCCTCCTGCTCCTGCTCCTCCTCCTCCTCCTCCTCCTCTGCCAGCCAGTGTCTGGCCAGCTAAGGATGGATCACAACCCAATTTCTCAGCACTATGAACCCCACACACTCCAGGAAGGAGATAGCCAAGAAAGAGAAAGCATACGGCCACCATGAGAACCCACTCCCCCTTCTCTCTCCTTTCTCTGACCTGGTTTGGATGCATGGGTCCATGGACCCAATTTTTCCACTTTTGTGAGGTTCCTGCAGCCCTAACCCTAGCAAATGTGGAGAACCAACTGTATATGGCATTGCAGGTGGGAAATTATTGCAGTGCTAGATGAGGATTACAGCTTCGGGAGATATAAATTCACAACCTCATACAGCAATGAAGTGCATTGGGTAAACCCAAGTCACCGTTACTCTGACCATCTCACAGGATTACTGTACTGGGAGTGAGGGGAGAAGATCTGCCTGGCTCAGAGCTACTTGAGGGAAGGGGAGATTAATGCTTAATAAATAAACATTAGATGATGAGGAAGCTTTGCCTTGGAGTTTGGTTCTAATGATTGTTCCATGCAAACAAGTCATCACTTAACATTGCAGTCACCAGATAAATATGCATGTGTGATCTCATCACAACATTTCTGTAAAGCACAATTTGATGCCATAATAATTGGGTGCCATGTTTATCTAATTAAAAATGCCATTTTTAATGACCTGGAATTCTCTTTTTGTAATTTTTTCTGGTTTCCTGTATCTGCAAGCATTCTTATAATTAAAGTGACAGCTTCTGAACTAGTATGTCAAAACAGCACAGTTAAGACAGTGAAATTCTGGGATGATCATCTTTAATCAGTTGCAAATGACTCATGTTTAACTTGGGGTAATGTTAAGCCTCCAAGAGCTAACTGCTAAGATGGATATTGAGCTTCCTCAATGACTGAGAAATCTGATTTAACATCTTGTTTCCTAATGTGAAACATCTGATGGAGGTGTGTTAAAAACTTCCTGGTACACTCTCTAAATTTCCATAGAGATTCAGTGGCTCTAGGTTAATAATTCTGAGAGCTCAGATTTCAGCTGGCATTAGGGCATAAAGAAAAGCTTCTTGGTTTTTAAAAATTGTGTAACCATTAAAGTACCAATTGTAAAAATTGCACAACTATGAATGTTACAGCCACGTGCACATCATGAATCTGTTATTTATTGACTGTATTACATGATTTTTTTTAAAAAAAAGATAGATTATTGGAGAAAGACTGTCTGTATGTGTTCCAGATAACACAATACAAATCACTTGAAGCCCTGCAACAAAATGTTGCCATGTAAAGTGCTTTTGTTAGAGTTCCAGCCACTTCATTCTCTGCTTCTACATTAGTAGTAGTAGATTTCCTGCTCAGGGACAATGTTCATGCTTCATTGACCTGTTTTAGCACCCTCTCCCTCATTTCCATTTTGGCATAGCTTTGGTTCCAGTTTCAGGAACAATGCAAGTAATGCTTGAAGAGAGGAAAAGCTTGAAGAGAGGAAAAAAGTTTAACCGGGGCCAGAATCTTGCGAATGGCATATACCAGCATAACCCTTGGTTTTGGCTTTATGGTGCATACTAGAGGGATTGAAAAGTCACGAATTTTAATACTCTGGTTTCTCTTCGGATCGAAAAGTCACGAATTTTATTTTAGTTCTTTCTGTTTTTATACCGCACTAAAATAAACTGTCCTGGGGAGTTGGTCTAAAAGGTCTCTGATCATACCAAGAGGTGATAGAAAATATTCTGGGATAAACAAGATGTGCATGGACCTCTGAAATGAAATTATAAAGACCAAGTACAAAATCTGGGACTTTCTGGTGGATGTGGCTTGAAAACCAGCATGATCTAGTGGTTTGAGCATTGGACTATGCCCCTGGAGTCCAGGGTTTGGTTCCCTGCTCAGCCAGGGAAACCCATTGGGTGACCTTGGGCACATGACACACTCTCAGCCCTGGAAAACACATGATAGGTTCACTTTGGGGTCACCGTAAGTTGGAAACAAGTTGAAGGCTAACAACAACAACAATATATATGTGTTGTGGGAAGAAGGTGCTAGATATTTGCACAACACACCTTGGCCTCACTTGTGAAACACCCCTTGCTCCAGGTGTGCAACAGCAACTGGGGTGGGGGTGGTTTCTAGCTCTAGCCCTATACTTTGGCTGCTGCTTGACAACAAGATGTGCATAGACATATTCTGGACACCTTTGTGCACCAAGAGAAGAGGGAGCAGTCAAATGCTTGGAGTCCAAGGGCAGCCAGAATATGCCCAGGAGCTGTGCTGCAGTCAAGGAAAGACTGGGGAATGGAGCAGTGACCTCAAAACCTGTGGCTGATAGGATATACTTGTACTCTACAAGTGTGCTTATTAGAGATAGGCCTGGGAGTGTTTCATTGAAAATTAGTCCAGATACAGTTTAGTGTATAGTCTGTTTATCATCACTGAAACCATGCACGTTCTTTGCTAACAAACATGAACGAGTATGTTTGCACTCTAAAACAACTGCAGTCATTTTGTTTTAGTCATTATTGTGAAAAGAACAATATTACTACAAATGATGTCAAAGCCATTGATGAATGTGGCATAATGTTAGACATGCCTGCTATCTCTCCCTTCCCCTCAAAATGTCCCGATAGGACTTAGGGCCTTTCCACACTACAATGTTATACTGCTATTATTCCACCTTTAACATTGTATGGAATCCTGAGGCTTGCAGTTTAGAGAGAGGCACCTTTGGTTTCAGTAAACCACAAACCCCAGAATTCCACAGGCTGTTGAAAGTGGAATCATAGCACTATAATAGCATAGTACGGAAAAGCTCTCATTATACTTCTGCCTTGCACAGGCCAGGATTGTCCACGGACCACTGTTTGGCAACCACTACCCTAGCTAACCTAAATGAGTTCAAATTGGAAGGGGCCTCTTTGAGAAATGAAGGAACTTGCTTATGTATTCTCTGAACCAGTTGCCATCCTTTTTGAGAAATCTTGGAGAACTGGTAAGGTGCCAGAGGAACAGAGAAAAGCAAGCACTGTCCCTTTCTTTTTAAACAAACGAATGAACAAACAAATAAAAAATAAAATCAAATCCAAGAAACTATAGATCAGTCACCCTGACCTCAGTTTCAGGAGAAATATAATTATCTTGGTGATAATGCTGTGATTAGTAGGAGCCAGTATAGGTTTGTCAAGAACAAATCCTGCTAAACTAATCTTATATCTTTTTTCAATCAGCTCACTAGTTTAGTAAATGGTGGGAATGCTATGGGTGTTATCTATCTGGATCTCAGCAAAACATTTGATAAGTTTCCCCATAATATTGTGATTAGCAAATTGATCAAATGTTGAATAGCTGGGAAAACTATCAGATGGATCCATAATTACATGGAAAACTGTGCCCAAGGGGTCATCATCAATGGCTGTGGTTCAAACTGGAAGGAGGTCTCAAGTGGAATGCCTTGGGGTTCTTTTCCTAGGACCTTTACTCTTCAAAATGTTAATCAATGATTTAGGTGATGAGGGGGTGGAGGGAATCCTTATCAAGTTCACAGATGACACAGAACTGGGAGGCATTGCTAACACATTGGAGGACAGGATCAGAATTCAAAATGACCTAGGTAGACTAGAAAATTAGGGAGAAATTAATAAAATGAAATTCAATAGACACAAATGCAAGATTCTACACAAAAACCAAATACACAGGTATAGGATGCAGAGTGGGGCACAGGGGCCAGCAGTACTACATGTGAAAAGGACCTTATGATTATTGTTGACCTTAAGTTGAAGATGAGCCTGCAGTGTAATGCTGTAGCAAAGAAAGAGATTGCTATTTTAGCCTGCATTAATAGAATCATAGCTTCCAAGTTGATGGAAGTAACGTTCCAATATATTCTATGCCAGTCAGGCCTCACCTGGAACTTTGCATTCACTTCTGAGCACCCACAAGGGTACAGACAAGTTGGAATAGGTTCAGAGAAGGACAACAAGGATGATAAGGGGTATGGAGAACAACCATATGAAGGAAAGTTGAAAACCAGGGCATGTTCAGCTTGGTGAAGAGAATACGGAAGAGTAACATGATTGTACTCTTTAAATACCTCAAGGGCTGTCACAGTGAGAAGGGGTCAGGCCTGTTCTCTGCTATCCTAGAGAGTAGGACCAGGAAAGTAGATTTCAACTGAACGTTAGAAGGAATTTCTCGATAGTAAGAGCGATTCTGCAATGGAACCAATTGCCTAGAGAGGTGATGGAGTCTCCTTCTCTGGATGTCTTTGAAAAATAGGCTGGACAGCTATCTGTTGTGGATGCGTTAGCTAGAGATCCTGTATTGAGCAAGGGGTTGGCAAGATGGCCAATAAGGCCCCTTCTAACTCTTATGATTCTATGATTCTAAGTTTTGCCCCTGCCTGAGGATTTGAACTGATCATTTTTCATTCACTGATTCAGTCCACAGTAGTTCCAGCAGCAGAGCTCTCTTTGCTATAGCACTGTTTGTACGTCCCATTTTTCATTTGTCTTTGGAATATCTCTTGATAACTGTAATGTGGAAACTGGTATCAATAAACACCTGGCGAGCAGACCTCATGAGTCATCCACTATAATGACAGGCAATTTACCTACAAATGGGAATAAAAGTGGATGCTGATAAACCTGTCCTGTCTTCTGTCTACTGATCACTGTGCTTTAAATTGCATTCATAAAGAAAAGGGACCGCACCACACAACAGGATGAAGATAAGGGAAACCATGAATGCAAGGCAAGTATGTTAATCAGCTGGTTTTCAACATTCATGATGAGCTAAGAACATAAAAATTTATTCTGATAAAATTACTTACTGCATTCATCTCTAATAATAAAAGATGGCTGCTCATCAATCAGTCCATCAAAGCAACAGTCCCAAGACCATGAAACAAAGACACCTAACACTAGGCATGGGATGCTTTGGGACATGCTAATTAATTTGAAATTAGTTTAAATGTGCCCAGGTGTCTAGAGTACTATCTTCAGACTTGGTGGCAGATATATCTAGTTAGTGCATAGATTTGCAGTAGATACAGTGTGAAGCTGGGGTTGAACAGTTCTAGGGATAATGTTAACAGGCTGGCTCTTGCTGTGAGAAAGCTCCCCTTATGGACATTGAATAGGTAGGTCCTTTCCCTTTTCACAGGGGTCTGTAGGGTTACACTATGACAGTAGGAGATCTAGGGGTCTCAGAACTATAGTTTCATTCAGTTAGGGGCACAGTGCTTTCAGCTTTGAGAGCTGCTTCACTTTAGCTGAAAATCTGGGAAACTCAAACCAGGGGTTATTATTTCAATTGATGTGCACCTGGCTGGTTTTACTTGTGAGATGAGTAATAAGAACTTATGCCATGTATTGATTACAAGTTTCAGAAAGCAGCATTGACTGGAGTCAAGAGAGTATCTCCATTCTCTCTCTTTTGTAAAGTTTTTGGATTTTAAAGGCAGTGATTACAAATTATGAAGGAATAGTTGTGTGTTGGCACAAAAGTTAAACAGGTGATGACTTCCCTGGAAGTATTTCTGGAATCCACTGGTTTAGTTTAAAAACGCTGCCCCCACACCCAAGAGCAGGGCACAGAAGAAGCAAAGGAGATCCACAGTACAAGGCAATGGTTATTGGTGGATCCTATGCCAGTGGGGCAGTGAAACCATTCCAGAATTTATTACAGTCTTTCCAGAAGCTCTCTACAGTGCCAAAAACTATTCACTACCTTGGACAGCTCCTTTAGAGCTAGCCAAAACCTGGTGTGGATTCATCACCCCAATGACATGAGACCCACAAGTGGGCATGGTATAAGGCATACCCCAAACACCCACAATTTCCGCTTATCTTTTACCTTCTTCATTCACTCATGGCAAAGAAGATGTGGTTTAGCATTTTTATGCTGTTTGAATGCTACCCCATCATCCTATGTTCCTTGTGGAAGAGGAATGAAAAGATTTGAGAGGTGGAGGTTATGCTGTTGCAGTGTTGGTTACCCAAAGGTTTCCTTGCGTTAAGAGAAGAGGTGAGCTGTCCATACTCAACTTTGCTTCAGATACTTTCTGCACTGAACACAATTTAAAGAAAGGGCTCCTGAATGACAGAGTGATTACTTCCTACAGGTCTTAGGTTTTGTAGGTGAAACCACAAAGAACCCTTTTCATATTCAATACTGTTTGCTGCTGAGCAGAAAGGCAAAGAGATGATTTCTAGACATTGGTCTCTTTCTGGTGCTGTAAGAAGGTAAGCAGCTAAGATTTAGGGTGTTACTCCCCCCACCATGGTCCCCATGTGCATTTCTGTTCTTCCTTAATATTCATGGCCAAAATTGTTCTCCTGAGATTGGGGACAGTATTGTTTTACTATTATTACTTCTGTAGTATTAAAAGAGATAGCTGTGATGGTCTGTTTTAGCATAGAAAGACATAAAGGAATTCAGCAGCATCTTTGAAATGGACTGGGAAGAAGAGAGTTCTAGTGTGAACTTTCATGGACTCAGTTTGATGAAGTAGATTGAGCCCATGGAAGCTTGTGCTGGTTGGTCTCAGGGTGCTACAGAATCATCATCATCATTGTTGTTGTCGTTGTCATCATCAATATTATTTAGGGTGATACTCTATCTTTCAAATATATTATCTGGGAGGCTTAAAGTAAGCTGGAGCAATTATTGTCCATGAGATATGCCCAGAGTCCATTAATGTCCTTGGTTAAGAGTGTTTACAAGTTTTGCGGCAAAGCTCCCTCTTCCCCATTAAAACCCTTCAAAACCTAGTGGAGCTGAGATAATGGTGGAATAATATGAAAAAAGTCTGGACACAGAAGGCAGTGACAGCCCTATTGTTGTTCAGGGCAAGCAAAATGTGATCAGTGAACTGCATGCAATATCTCCAAAGCTGTCTAAGTCCCTTGATCCCCCAACACCATAAAAACAGCAGGGGTTTTTCCCCTCTCCAATGGGAGCCAGGCATAGTAGGAGGACATGAGAGAGGGCCTTTAGTGCTCTTGCACGTTGGTTTTAGAATATCTTCCTCCAAACTTCTGGAGGTTGCCCACTCCTCTTGCAGGGTCTTCAGCTGTCCTTCATTGGTATTGTTTGTACATCTTGACTTTCCTTGTGACATTTCACTCTTGTAGGGTTGTCAGTCATTGTAGTAGTTTGAACATTGGACTACAATGCTGGAGAAGAGGGTTCAATTCCCTACTCAGCCTTGAAAACAAACTGGGTGATCTTGGGTGTGTCAAATGCTCTCAGTCACCTGTGATATGTTCACCTTGGGCTTGCCATAAGTGGGAAATGACTTGAAGGCATACAACAGCAGCAGCAACAACAACAGCAACAACCACAACCACCATTGTCTGTCACCCAAGACCCTTCCACACTACACAGTTACAGCACTTTGATTCCACTTTAACTGTCATTGTTGCATCCTGTTGAACCCTGGGGTTTGTCATTTAAGAGAGTCTTCTCCATGGCTGCTCCCAGGCTGTGGAACTTCTTTCCATAGGAGGCCTTGTTGGACATTTCCCTCTTGTCCTTCTGCCCCCAGGTAAAGACTTTTTCTCATTTATTTAAGGGGGCCTTTGGCTTTTAATACAATGGAGAAAGTGTTGTTTCTGTTTTATTATGTTTTATAAGTGTTTTTTTTTTTTTAAAAAAAACTGCTTTTAACCTGCATTTTTAACTGGTGTTTTTAAAACAGAAATCTGATCTATTTGTTATAAATTTCATATTGAAAGTTTTTTATTTGTGTTGCGTTTGTAAAAGGTTGTACACTGCCTTGGATCCCATGTTGAGAGAAAGGTGGCATATAAAATACATACATACTCTGATTGAACTAAGTCTTCTTGAGTTTACTCCAGAGTAGATAGAGTCATTTATACAAATTTAAGTCTCATTCAGATGCTCTGCACATAAGAAAATGTCACCTCCATTTCTAATTGAATTCAATTTGATTCTGATTTCATCAAGCTGTAGTGAAAATAAAACAGGTAATCCCATGCATTATCTCTATTTGGTAGCAGCTTACATTGCTGCTTCAATACGGTACCCAACAACTGGAAACACAGAAAGTATGTTAGCAAAACGAAGGTATTGTTTCTTCTACTTCAAGATTCCTTTTGGCAGCAGTCAGAAACTCTTATTTTTAGAGGTGCAGACAATCAGGTCACTACAATGGCCTGAGGCCATGATCTTGTGTGGACAGCAGAGTCTGAATGTATGGCGTAAGTACATCCAGATCCTTCAAATACGTGTAATGTTGACATATGCTGATACAATGCATAGTCTCTAGGGATATGTGCAGCAGACATTGGTATTAATTTGTACAGTTCTACAGTGAATATGAAGTTGAGAAAAGGCTCTTCCAGACTGGTGCAAAGAATCATAGAATCATGGAGTTGGAAGAGACCACAAGGGCCATCAAGCCCAACTCCTTGTCATGCATTCCTGACAGATGGCCATCCAGCCTCTGTTTAAAAACCTCCAAAGAAGGAGACTCCACACACTCCCAGGCAGCGTGTTCCATTGCCAAACTGCTCTTACCATCAGGAAATTTTTCCTAATGTTTAGATGCAATCTCTTTTCCTGAAGTTTGAAGCCATTGTTCCATGTCCTAGTCTCTGGAGTAGCAGAAAACAGGCTTGTTCTTTGCCTTCTTTTTTTTAAAGAAGTAGTATTCTTCAAATCTTAATGTGAACTGTAAGGAACATCTACCCCGCTCATCATAGAAGAGGAGGAACGGCCAAGGAATCCAGTATGATCTGCAAGTTTAGAACCACACAATACCTTGAGATTTTTTGTTGTTGTTGCAATATATCCTGGATTTTTTTTTTAAAAAAAAACCCACCCACTGGGTGGGAATAAAACATAGCTGGTCATGGTGGCTATTGCTACTGGATGCTTTGGGATAACAAAAAAACTGTCTAATTATTTAAAAAGCATAAATATAGAGCAATACATACTGTAATTAACAGCAATATTTATTCCATCTGGAGCATCCCAAAGTGAGTTAGTTACTTCATTTATATCTCACCTTTCTTCCAAAAAGCTCAAGGTGGCATACATAGTTCCCTTCACTCTCCCATTTTTATCATCATGACGATTTTAACAGGTAGTTCAGTCTAAGATCTGACTGACCCAAGGTTCCTAAGTAAATTTCATTTCTAGTTCAGCATTCTAACCACCACTACAGCTACTCTGTCCTCTCAGAGCATAAGAACTGTGGATAACCTAATGAAACACGCTGCATTGAAAATATATTGGATAGAATTCATTGTCACAGTTACAGATAGGTAACCTAGAGTTACTCATCAGGAACTGATTCGTATGCACTGGAAATCACTGGAGACAGGAGGATGGAAATGTCAGTATGCTGCACCCTGATCAATAGAGGAACAGAACTCTGTCACTTGCAGCTGCTGCCTTGTAAAGTAGGACTGACGGAGGGGTCAAGCCAGGAAATGCTACTTAGTTACATATATCAAACAGCTGATCTAGGATCCTGACTATCATTTATTGACTTAGATAGCCTCATCAAGATTGTGTCATCATTAGGGAAATCAGATGAAGACATTAATAAAGAGTGGAAGATTGTTACAGATTTGGGTTGGGGGCAGACAGAAGGCAATACATAATTCATGATATCAATTACTATACAGGGTAATAATCATTGAAATATCATGTAACAAGTAGAGTAGAGAAATATAGTAGGAACTAACAAATTATTGATTACTAACATTTTATCGCAATACGTGGTATAATAAATAGAGGAAATATTAATCATTGTAATCCAGAAAGGAAAGGAAGAAAAATAATATTGCATGTAAACATTGCAGAAATAATTGTTTGTTTTATTTGCTGAAACTTTAATAAAATTATATAAAAAAAAGATTGCATCATCATTTCTCTTCAACTCTTCTGCTGTTAGCAGTTGTCCCCTTATCCCTAATGGTGGGAATCAAAGTAGCTGACAAAATAGTTCTTTGGATCAATTTTCAGTACTGCTTAGCTAGATTCAATTCCTGTTGAAATTCAGCTATGAAGATAATGGTAATGTTTCTAAATATGTTGAATGGAGAACTGATTTGATCTGGGGTAGCACCACCTTATGCTTTCATACCTGCCGAGAGCCATTCATTTGGCAAGCTGCATTGCAGCAAATGGAGTTTATTTTCTTTCTGCTGCACTTCTGTGCTAGAACCTTTAGCCCAAAAGTTGCATATCATATTGTCAGGCATTGTTAACCTTTTGTTCCAGGTGCTTTTCTTGGCAGGCATTCTACCTGCCAGAACCACGCTTATGTTGGAAGCTCCATCAACATTGTTTTATGATATAAAGTTAATTGGAGAAGTTTGCTTCTCTGAAAAATAGCTCTACATGTTCATAGTGCTGAGAGAGATGTCCATTAGGGCTCTGAGAAGTCTGCAGTGCATGTAATGTGCACAGGGATGTTTTAGGTGTGGATTCCTTTCTTGACAGAGAGTTGGACTAGAATCAATGCTACTCCAAGTGGTAGTCTGTGGAACGGTGCTGTTGGCTACTGATCTGCAGTGAATTTCCAGGAAACTATGCAGATATGATAATAAAATGGCCCATGGCACACTGGAAAAACATTGCTTGACCACCACATCAGATAACTTAACAAGCACTGGACTAGATAATGAGCCTTAGGATACTGCCCAGCTCCACAGTTCTATGGTGCTATGACCTTATTCATTTTTTTGCTGACTCCATTTTGTGGTATGTTAAAAAAAAAAGCTATATATTGCAATTGTTGTATGGACAAAGAAAGGAAACTAGGCTCCACATGCTTATGGATGGTCCAAAGCCCTGGGCTTTTTAAAGAATAAACTTGGACCCATCCATAAACACATGAAGCCTAGTCTCCTTTTTTCTCCCAGTTTAATACATGTGTTTTCCAGTACTTATTCCTGGTCCAATTGCTGGACAGAACCACAGAATCATAGATTTGGAAGGTACCACAAGGGCCATGTAGTTCAATCTCTTGCTACGCAGGAATACGCAACTAAAACACTCTTAAAAGATTTTTGTCCAACCTCTGTTTAAAATTATCCAAAGAGGGAATGTCCACTATCCGATGAGACAGTCTGTTATACTGTTAAAAAACTCTCACCATCAGGAAGTCCTTCCTAATGTTCAAGTGGATTTTTTTTCTTGCAATTTTAATCCAGTTCTTTGGGTTCTAGTCTCTGGAACACCAGGAAGCAATTTTGTTCTATCTTCTACGTAAGATGAAATCTTTTAAACATTTAAAGATGGCTATTATGCCACCTCTCAGGCTTCTTTTCTCCAGGCTAAACATACCCAGCTCCCTAAGCCATTCGACATAGGGCTTAGTTTCCAGACCTTTGTTCATCTTGGTTGTCCTCTTCAGCTTGTCAATACCCTTCTTAAAGTGCGCTCGCAACTTGAAATTGAAAATGCAGGCCAACATAAATTATTTGCTTGTTTTTGTGTTAGGTTATTTTAGGACTTAATACTCCCCCCATTTTTTCAACAGAATCTGAGAGAGGTTTACAAACAATAAAAACTTCAACACAACTAATGCAAAGCACTAAAAGTTGTTATTTTGCATTAACTCCACAAGAACTTTGTTAGGTAATTCATGCTAGAAGAGAATGACTGGATCAGGGTCATCCACTTAGCTTCATGGTTAACTGAAGAGTAGAACCTGGATTTCTCAAGTCCCTGTCCAACATGCTAACCTACTGATGGCTGGTTGCTGTTATGTCTCTGGTGTGGGAAACCCATTCTATGTTTTGGGCTCAGATGTAAAGGAGCTGTCCAAGGTGCTGAACTGATTTAGAGGGGGAATTCAGTGTCAGGGATAGTTGCTTTAAAGTTCAGATTAAGACCCAAAATGGATTCACTGCCTTCCTGACACAGAAGCCACTAGCTATTGTTGTGTATATTGATTGCACCACACTGGCTGGAGACAGATCCCATAGCTCACCTATGATCTGTGTGAAGATTCCAGGTCAGAACCAGTGACAATCTCCTGCCCTGAGATTAATATCTCCAGGATGCCATGCCTGAGTCATGTGCATGGATTTTGCTTACACTGCTGTGAGCAGGCTAGCTTTCATTTCAGTAAGTTCAAAATACAATTGGACGAGGCAATTGGCCAAGAGATAGCTAAATAAAATAAGCAGTTCTATGCAGCATTAATAAGAGCATAAATCATATTGAAATCCATAGTAGCAGTTATGGGAATATAAATGCAGGACTGTAGTAAATGAGAGAGCTGGTACTATTGTGGATTTTACATTGACATTTTGCGTGCAGTCTATCATCTTAAAAGCATACAATAAAATCTACACCTATCCAGAATCCATAAAACATGACTAAAAATGTTATAGTTTATGTCACTTTCAATGTTTTGAGAAATTAAGGGCAACGAAAGGTTGAATTATGCCTTTTGAAATTGACTAATAAGCTCTAGCCTTTAAAATCCAGCAAACTAGAACAGGCCCCACAAAGCATTTCAAGCTGGTACACTCTGCTGAGTGGCATGATGGCCCTTTCTGCATGGTGTGGCTGCCCCAAAGTTGGGACACGATGGCAGTGCTCTACAGGTCGTGCTTTTGCATGATGTCATCACAGTCCCATTGCCATCTTGTCCCTGCACATTGCACGAGCATGGTATTTGTAAAACAGGGGAAAAAATCCATTTTACACTTATCATTGCACCGCACTGCTGTCACTTTCTTGGCCATGCGGAAGGGCAGAAGCATACTGGCGATGCCTCCCTCCTCAGCGCAGCAATGGCAAGTGCCTGGCTGCACTGCGGAAAGGAAGAGGCAGGGCCAGAGCACCCCCCTCCACAGCGACTGAGTGAGGTGCGAAGGGGAGCGTTCCTGGTGTGCTTTCCTTCCCTGCTGGGGCTGCAATGAACTGTATCATGCGGAAAGTGCTGATATCCAACTCAGCCCTCTTTCAGCTTTGTTTCATAAAAAACAGCTCTGGTGGGGGGTAAATTTGCCAGGTGAAGAACAGAACAGGGCTCCTGCACCTTCAGTGGTTGCGTAGAAGAGAGACTTAGAGCAGGCCAAATTTGTGTGACAAACAACACATGCTGAAATCTCTTCTTCTTTTGTAGCTAAACTTCAGGTTATGGTGAACCTGCTATAGGGTTTTGTTCGCAAGATTTATTCAGAAGAGCTTTGCTACTGCTATCCTTTTAGGCTGAGAGAGTATGATTTGCCAGGGTTAGCCCAGTGAGTTTCCATAGCTGTGGTGGGATTCAAAACCTGGTCTCCCAGAGTCCTGGTCCAATACTCAAACCACTACAGGTAGAAGAGCCCTCTTCCTATTTTTCATCTGGCAGCCCTAGTAGGGATGTATCCTAATTCAGGCATTCAGCACAGACATACACCTGACCTGTGAGGAGGGGAAGCGTGCTGACTCCAATTCCTGCATTGTCATTCTCTTTATGCACACTGGGGACATTTTGAAGAGACTCTTTGCTACACATGGACATTCTTCACACGATCAAATTGTTTATGTCTTATAGTGACCCTAAGATGACTGTATCATAGGATTTCCTTGACAAGTTATTTTCCCATTGCCTTCCACTGAGGCTAAGAAAATGTGACTTGCACAAGGTCACCCAGTGGTTTTTCCACGGCCAAGGAAGAATTTGAATCCTAGTTTCCGAGAGTCCAATACTCAAATTACTACACCATGCTGGCTCATCATGTAGTATCTCATGTAGCAATTTAAATAAGCACAGTTCTCCAAGGCTTCTTTTGAAGGACCCAGATTTAGTTCTGAAAACTTGACACAAAGTGGCCTATTGAGTTGGAAGAGGCCCTGGGACTCCCTGACAGCTGCTTCAACCCCTGTGTCTCTTTGTCTGCTCTGTGCTGTAAATAATATGTTTTAGTTCCAGGAAGAAACTGGCAAAACCATCTTGGAGTATTCCTTGTCTAAGAAAACCATATGAAATTCATGGGATTGCTATAAGTTGCTAGGCAACTTGAACCTAAAGAGTTACTCTTTGGTCTGATCTCTTGCTACAGATAGGGAGCTGATTCATTACTACAGTATCAACCCTGTTGGGTGGACTGGCATGACTAGGTTGTTCTCTTCCATGAAGTGGAAAGAGTGAGAAGGAGCCTGCTTCTAGCCATGCATGTCCAAAGGCCTTTGTGAAAAGAAGCTTCATCCTTGGAACCTTTGTTAACTGAGATATCCTTGTAAATTTTCATGATATATCTGTAGTAACTCTAGGATCCAGGGAGATACTCTCTATCAATCCTGCTTTGGCAGGGACAGTCCCAGTTAATCCTCTGTTGTCCCACTTTTTCAGCTGTTTTTAATGTGTCTCAGTTTCTCTTTACTCCTCCCACTTTCTCCCTTCATTCTCAGTTTACTTCAGTTGCTGCAAACTGAGTTCAGACTGCAGAGTTTGCTTGCACTTTACTAACTCTGCAGGGAGGAGAGGAATCTTAGCCTTCCCTGTAGAATCAGGCAAAGGCAAACTGCTACAGCCTCTCCTAGCTTGTGTGTTCTTCTTCATTAATAACTTCAGCATTTTGATCCCACTCTGATGTTGCTTGGCCAGATCTTCTTTGTCTGTGAAATGTTAGAGGATATGCAGGGTGAGAACCATATTTATCTTATTTTTCTTTCTCAAATAGGACCACTATCTCTTTTGTTGGTGCTGATGAAGTATCCAATGCCTTTTCCCTAACAGTGAACCAGGAGTTCCCTCTCTCTCTCTCTTGTGTGTGTGTGTGTGTGTGTGAGAGAGAGAGAGAGAGAGAGAGTGAGTGAGTATTGGCCCAGTACCTTTTACTGTGGAGTAGAGCAGCAAATGGCACCTTTAACCCAAGCTAATGTTCATAGTACCCAAAGGCAGCCAAGTTATCTTAGTCCATGATGCAGAAAATCCCAGAAGGGGCCTCTCTTTCTCCCAGGCAGTTAAAATACAATAATACTAAAATTAAATAGTGAACAATTTACTGCCCTAAAATCTGTTGCCAGCGGTGGCTGCCTCCTTCAGTAAAAGCATGAAGAGGAGAACCCCCATTTCTGTGTAAAATTCTCAGTTGGCTATCTAACCAGAGTTTAAAAGGAAACATTTAAAAATATGTATATCTTAATGACAGGTGAGGAGTTCCGGAATGCTGGATTCTGAGTAATTTTGTTGGTTTATTGTAGCCATCCTATTGGTGTTGCTAATTGACTAAGGGATGTGTCATATAACAGAGGACAGATGGCAGAAGGAAGGAAATGTGGGAGGAGAACCTAATTAGAGGACTCCAACCATTCTGGCTTATGGTGTGAAGATGTATATTGCAGCATGGGTTACATCCAGGAAATGAGAAGACTAAACCTTAGTGCCTGAGGTCGAAACCAAGAACATCCGACCCTCTGTCAAGCATGGTGGCTTCATTAATGCTTATTTTGAAAACTTCACAAAGACCATCTTTAATGAGAAATTAAGAGCAAGATAATTGTGAGTTAATTGTGCAGTACAGAATCCTTCCTGATGCAGCTTCTTTTCCTCCTTTGGATGTTGAGTTATTTACACTCAATAAGGTGAGTCAACAAAGTGGCATTATCTTGCTGTGCTGGGTGGATCATTGGATGACTTGGCACCAACTATGCAGCACTCTCAACAGTGTGTGCCTCCTTGTTGTCATCTTCAGACTTTGTTTATCTAGTAGCTTTAAAGTAGCTTTAAAGATATTCTTAGATAAGGGAGGTCAGCCTTGGTAATCACAAAACTCAGCCAAGATTTTAGTCCGTGATGGGGTCCATGATGGAACTTACTCTCTGTTCTTTAAAACTCCTGGGATTCCAGTATATCCCCCAATAACTCAATAGTGTATAGGCAGTGGAAGCTCCCAAATTGTGGAGGTCCCTTCCAAGTGAGGCTAGGTAGGCCCTCTCCCCTGTTGTCCTTCTACTGGCAAGCAAACACAAAACTTTTCATGATGGCTTTTGGGGATGTGGGCTGAAACATGTTTAAAACTGTTTCAGATTCAACTGTGTTTTAATATTATAATTTGTCTAACTGTGTTTTCCTCTTACAACCTAATGGTAGGGATCCTGCATTAGGACTGAGTAGCAGAAAACTGCCCATGTAGAGCTGCACATTGGTTATGCTATGCAACCCTTGGGTAGAAAGCTATCATTGAGCAAATGGAGACATACCCAAATATGTAACCAATCAAAGACATAACAAAATCTGCAGGCGTATTCATATGTGTCCATATGTATGTGCACAGGCATCTGCAAATGCAATGACATCTCATGCACATGTCTATTTCTGAAATTTTAAAACTGGATTTAAACGGAGTTACATGTGGGAAGGAGAAAGTATTCCAGAATGTCAACAGGGATAAATGTGAGGTAATATATCTAGATACAAAAAATGAAATGCACAAATATTCAATGGGTGACACCTGGCTAGAAAGCAGAACATGTGAAAAGGATCTAGGAGTCTTAGTAGTGCAAATCAACAGGGCAAGTTGGTGGCCAAAAAACTGATGCAATTCTAGGCTGCATCAATAGGAGTAATACTGTTCACTTCAAAGGAAATAGCAGTGCCCTCTGTTCAGTTTTGGTCAGAGTTCACCTGAAATATCGTGTCCAGTTCTAGGTGCCACAGTTCAAGAAGGATATTGACAAGTTGGAACATGTCCTGAGAAGGACGATCAAGATGACCACAGGTCTGGAAATCCAGATTTATAGGAACAAATGAGGGAGCTGGGTATGTTGAGCTTGGAGAAGAGAAGACTGAGAAGTGACATGATAGTCATCTTTAAATATCTGAAGGGATATGTAGAAGATGGAGCCAGTTTATTTTCTGCTGCTCCAGAGATTAGAACATGAACCAATGGATTCAAATTACAAAGAAAAAAAATGATTTCACCTAAACATGAGAAAAATGCCTTATTATAAGAGCGGAATGGACTACCTCGTAGTGAAATTGACTCTCCTTTGGAGGTCTGTTGGATTGGCCTTTTTCAGAAGTGACTTAAATGTGTTTTCCCTCATGGGAAATAGAAATGGACCAGATGTAATTTGTGGTTCCTTCCAACTCTCAGATTCTATTATTCTATGAACCTTGAATTGAATATAGACATTCTACATTGAATAGAAATGTCCAGCTACTTAATTCAGCCAGTGTGCTTAATTTGTACACGTTTTCTTAATTGTGTTGTGAACCACCTTGAGTCCCAGTTTCTGGAGAAATAAATCAAAATAAATTAATAATGCAGACATACAATAATATGTCCCACAGCAAATCACTAAACAATCCTAGCAAGCCACATCCTAAACCAAACAGAATTTGAAAGAACAAAATTAGAAAAAATTGAAAAAATGTTTTAAGATTCCTCTTTTTCAGGCGTTTATGCCTAATAGCTTAATGTCTTCAATTTATTGCAACCTTTGGCACTGTGGATGATGGTTGCAAAGAGGCTCATAATGTGAATCCAGCTAATGGATATTAGTTTTTATAATATAATGTAAATTTTTACATTTATCTGGATTAGGCTGTCTTAACAGTTATTCTTAACTGTCATCTTTTAGAAGCTTTGGCAAAGAAATCAGTCCCAAACCTATTCCAGCATCCGTCTTGGTTTGACAGTCCAGTGACTGAATCTGGCCTGCAGCCACCTTTGACTTCATTTGCAGTTCCTGGGACACATTCCAAGAGAACCTTAAAGACCCCTTCACTGCCTGTCTTGGAATGGTGGCTGAGGAGCCATTGCATCCTTCATTTTCTGTAAGTAATAACATTGGCAGCTGAGGAAATTATCAGCATATTTCATCCATACTCAACTGGAGATTTTACATTAGTTCTGTATTTGTTCCTGAGCTGAACACCAGAGTCATCAACTGCTATTCTCATGTCACTGTTGTGGCCCTCCCCAAACTCCACTTCTGACAACTGCTCCAAGTTCCTCCCCATTTTATTCATCCCACCTCCAGACCACATTTACAAGCACCACTGGATGTTTAGTTCCAGCTACCATTTAAATTTTTCAGAAGTGTACCACAGAATCTTTGCTCTGTGGCACTGTGGGAAATTAAAACTGCAGTGTATTAGGGGATTCTGGAACATACTGCCAGAAAAGGTGAGGGGACAGCAGAGAAGACTTTACCCAAAATCCCATCAAGTCTGGAGCAGGGCTTGCCCAAGAAGAAGGTCAATAATGTTAAAAGCTTTTTCTTAGTGACTGGGAGATACCATACTTTCCCACTGTCCCAATTTTGCAGAGATTGGTGGATTAATCCTCTGCCACCTCATTTTTTAGTTGCTTTTAAAATGTCTCAGTTTCTCTCTGCTCCTCCCCTGTTGCCCATTTGTCCTCAGTTTATTTCAATTATTGCAAATAGAGTTCAAAGTGCAAAAGTAGTTTTCACTCAATTAATTTGGAGAAGGGGAGAGGTGGGGATGGGATCTTTTCCTCCCCTATAAAACACAGGGAGAAACAACCTGCTGCAGCCTCTTTCTAACTTCCGTGTTCTTCCTCTTTAACAACTTTTGCTATCTTGGCCACTCTCTGATGTTGTTTGTCCACATTTAACCCGGTTTTCATCTGTAAATGTTGGAAGGTATGGCACACCCTTCTAAAAGAGGATCAGTTGTTTACTCTTCTCTGCTCCCTAACCATTGGGAAGTGAAGACTGTTTTTATTCCAAAAGACTTGGGCAATTGACTGGTTACTATGGAAGGGAGCTTTGAATGGGAGCTTCCTGAATTTTAGTTATTATTGTGCTTTTAATTTAGATGTGATTTGATATTATAATATATCTAATTGTATTTTAATTTTATAAGTTTTGATACTTATATGTCTAGCCATTTTAGCAAATCTAGTTGTGAGTACTTTTGAGTGCCAGTTCTGGGAGCAAAGTAAACAAACATACAAATATTCTACACATGTATCAGTATCAGTGTGGTGTAGTGCTTTGAGCACTGGACAACAACTCTGGGGACCAGGGCTTGAATCCCGATTCAGTCATAGAAACCCATTGGGTGACCTTGGATGCATCACATGCACACAGTCCCAGAAAACACCATGATAGAGTCACTCTAGGGTCTCCATAAGTCAGAAATGACTTGAAGGCACACAACAATCTGTGCAAATCTCACACCAGCCAATAATGGCTCCTGACCTACTGATCCTTGTATGTGCAATTTAAATTTGAGCTCTGAATTCCTTTTACATTTTTTGAGTGCATGACCTTACTAGTTCAATTGCAAAGCAATGCTTTAAAAATATAGTGTCATACTATGGTTCACACTGGAGGTGCCATAACAAAGAATTCTCAGTATGAAATTGGCACTTTCACTGTAGACATCAGCTGAAGCTGCCAAAATATGGTAGTTTTCATTACCATATGTGCTGATCCTTTTCTCTGCTCCTATAATAATTCATGATTAGGAGGAGGTGGCATGGAGCCACCTGGACATTTGGGAGCTTCATTCACTTCTTTGTTGATTGTCAAGCTTATGTTTGCCTCTAGCATTGTATTTTCCATTTAAAAATCTCATTTAGTCACTGTTTGTATGCATTGGCAAACTCACCTTACTGAAATAAGCAGGGAAACTAATGAAAGAAGGGGATCATATGCTTCTATCTTTCTTTGCTAGCCATTAACTAGCCACCTTCATACATTTAACACAATGGAATTTAGATCTGAAAGGGTTCTTTCTCCCATTACTGTAAATACTCAATTGGTACTTTTCCAGCTGAGGTATTTGTGGAATCTGAGGACTGTCATGATTCCATCTTATGGATTTTTGGGATTTGTAGTTTGGTGAGGCATTTTGAGCTCTAGTACACTCCCCTGAACTATAACTCCAAGAATTCTATACACCACCAAACTACAAATCTCAGTCTTCCATAGGAGAGAATGTTAAAGTAGTATGAAATTACAGAAAAGCATGTAGTATCAAAGTGCTATAACTGTGAAGTATAGATATTCTTATAAATGCCATGAGGTTGGGTTAGGATTAAGAAGCACTGAGATGCCATTTTGAAAGTTAGATGCAATCTTTATTTTATAGAACTTTATTTGACATGTTGGTTGGCCCTAGAATGATGGTGGAGGTCTCTTTCCTTTTGGGACAAAAAAAGTTATGCACAGCAGAAGTGTGCATGCAAAAGAGTCTGGGTTCAACTCCTTGGCTGTGATCCTACATCAAAATTGCACAGATAAGACAGATTGATTTTCCTATGCAACCTTTGTGTTGAAAGGCAACACTGCACAATTGGGCCAAGGCACCAAATGTTGAACAGAATGCATGACAAAATTCACATGGGCATCCATGTACAAGTGACACATCATGTGCAAATCCACTTCTGCAACCTAGAATGCAACTTAATGTGGATGTCCTGAATTGGAGAAAAATGTACATCTGCTGTAGGGGATCTTGCATATATCTAAGACACACCAATGGGATTCTGTCCCTGGTATCTCTAGGCAAGTCTGGGAAATGCACCAGTTTGAGTGGGCAGCTGAACCTGTCACAGCTCAGGAGACATTCATTATACCCTTTGGAATGGGTGTCCTTTTTAAACCACTGGTTTATTTTATCTTTTCCTAGTCCATTAAAGTACTGTTAAAGCACTTTTCATCTCTCTGTCTACCCTTCTGTCTGTCTAAATACAAAATATCACTTAAATAAAATAGTATGTATCCTGCTCTCTCTCTCTCAGAACTTTTTCACACTACACAATTATACCATTATGAATGCACTTTAAGTTGCCATGATTCCATCCTACTGAATCCTAGGATTTTTTGTTTTGTAGACATTCAGAATTTTCAGCCAAAGAGCTCTACCATCTCACCAAACTACAAACCCCAGGAGTCCACAAGATGCAGCCATGGCAATTAAAGTGGAATCATAGTGCTATAAATATATAGTGTGAAAGGACTTTTAGAAAATGAGGAGAAACTTTTCTAATCAACATTGACTGAATTCCTGCATCATCAACATAACTATCGCAATGGAGCTTCATCCATTGCAATTATGTCTATGTTACCCTTAAAGCCTGCCTTTTACAGCCTGGCAGCACCCTGACCAAAGTGCCTTGAGGTGCTAGAGATTGGAGCATTGACATCTGTAGTACTCTCCTGATGATACAGCACACTGAGAACAGGCAGCTGGTGGGATCCCTTGGGGTCCTGCCCTAAAGAATGGGGAGATGTAGCAGACTTTCTTCTGGTGGAACTTTATGCTTCTTCTCTCTCCACAAAGCAGGATCTCAGTTCAATTTTAAAAAGTGAAGAAGTGATAAAATTATTTCCAATGCTGCTATTACACTAAATATATGCCAAGGCATGATCGATTCACCTTGCTACTGTATCATTGCCTATAGTACCTCTTAAAAAAGACAGAAAGGACCACTTTTGGCATCTATGAATAAAGTGCCTCCCACTTCAGACTGAGCCAAGGAGGGGCATGGTGGCTTACTCATCCAAATTAAGGGTATAGACATAGCCTGTGTGAAAACTGGAGATTAGAATCATCATCCAAAAAATCGCTGTCAGTGAAGAGCAGTGTTTACAGTGTGTGTACATGCCTTCAAATCAACTTATGATGACCTCCATGAATTTCACAGGGTTTTCTCAGGCAAGGAATGCTCAGATATGGTTTTGCCTGTTTCCTCCTCTGAAATATGTCCTACAGCAGCTCATATTTGTTGGCAATCTCCCATCCAAGTATTATTATTATTATTATTATTATTATTATTATTATTATTATTATTATTATTTTATTTTATTTCCCGCCTCTCCGTATGGATCGAGGCGGCGAACAACTTACAAATAGCATGTATTTTGAAACATTTCTATACATGCCCCCAACAAGCTGGGTTTTTTTTTACTGACCTGCGGAAAGATGGAAGGCTGAGTCAATCTTCTTAGCTTCTTAGCTTCTTAGCTTCCAAGATCAGACAGAATCTGGTGCTTTAAAAGTATTAACACATTTAAGAAGAAAGAGAAAGATGGGTTGTGCTACCACTAGCTCTCAGACTAAAAGAAGAGAGAGAACATGTGTGGGAGGAAATGAAGTCGAATGTGTCTGTATTTATCTATAGATGAGGAAGTCACACAGCAAACCAAACACACCAGCATACGCTAACTACCTGTTTCTGTCACCCCTTAAAGGCACATAGTTACTTTCACAGCCATACATAGTTGCATATTTTTCAGCTTCCAGCAGGGTGTTCTTGCTTGCCCATTCATGCATTCAGATTGAACATCTAAAGAGGGTAAATATGTACTGTAAAATGCTTTGTGACCTAACATTATTCTATGCCATTTTAAAACATTGCCAAAAGACTGCATGCCTGTGGATTGGCTAAAGTAAGTATTGTTTCTTTGCCCACTTCATGTTCTTCAAAAGCTCCAGAAATCAGGACATTAGAATGATTCATATCAGATATAACAAAAGATGGGTGAAGTAACCTTGATTTATTTAAATGTCGGGCTGGATGAATACTAAAAGCTATAGAAGCATGCAATTTTAATTTTAATTAAATTTGGAGTTTCAGTGTTTGCCTGATGAAGATACTAATGTATTTTTTTCTCTTTTTGTTTGGATATTCCTGTTTCTTTACGCCACAGGAAGATCAGAATGGCCAAGATGCTACATCACACTTGAGCTGTTTAAATCTAGACTCATGTAGTCATATAGCGGTTGCAGTATGCCATCCTTTTAGTGAATGCCAACATTGTGCAATCTTTTGTTTATCTGAGAATCAGTGTGGTGTAACAGTTTGAGCACTGGACCATGACCCTGGAGATCAGGGTTCAGTTCCCTTCTTGGCCATGGAAATCCATTAATAGCTCCAGAAAATCCCATGATAGGTTGGCCTGAGGGTTGCTTAAGTTAGAATCACAACGTTGTCACACAACAATGACAACAACAACAGCAACTGTTTATCTACCATTGTGCCTGCTTATTGTCCCATGGTGCAGTGGCAAATATATAGCGACTGTTTCTGCAATCCCAGTGAATAATGTGATCTTTAGAAGAGGCCCTTTTCTCTGTCCCAACACTTCTCAGGTCTGGTTGGTGGGAACAAGAGAGAGGGTCTTCTTGGTGGCTGCTCCTAGACTGGAAATGCCTCACAAGGAGATCAGGATGGTACCTTTCTCTCCTTACTCTCCTTCCAACAGCCAGCAAAAACATTCTTATGCCATAAGGCTTTCAGAAACATCTTGGGACAGGCTTCTAATAGTATGCTGTCTCATTTTCATGGCTGGTATACAGTCTCTTAATGAATTTTAATAGTTTTAACTTTATATATCACTTGTTTTTGAAATAACTTTTATATTTATGTTTTTAATAAAGTTCTTGTATTGTTTTTAATCAGTATTGTTTTTAATAAGTTATAAACTGCCTTGAGTCCTATTATTGGAGAAAAGGTAACATATAATTGAATAAAACAAATAAGATGAGTACATTGAAGGTACTGATGAAGATGGTGCCTCCTTCTCTTCCACCAGAGCAATTATTCTGGCCAACAGTATCTTGACCTGAACTTGTTGTGCCATAGGTCATTTTGAAGTATCTTAACTGCAATTCCCAATGAACACATGCATGACTATGCACTTCAGGATACAGATTTATGATAGCACTAATCATGTAGGTTCTGAAAAGAAAGGACAGAAAGTTACCATAAGGTAAAAGTAAGAAAGACCATGTTGACAAAAAGGTATCCTCAACCAAGAAAAGTTTTAGGAACTGCAGAGTTACCACACTCTTAGGAATCTCAAGGAAAAGCAGGTCAAGCATTTAAAGGGCATTCTGACTATGCTTTCAGCTAACAATCCTGGAATTCAAGATCAGACATATGGATGTGTAAACTGGAGTTACACATCTACATTGTGCCTGTATTCACAATCACTACATAGCCAAGATCATGGCAATATTGCTACCATCAAAACTGTCCTCCCGAACCTGCTTTACCAAGCATCCTCTACACACAGGAAGGGATCTGTTCTGCTGGTGATTGAGATGCAAGTGGATGACATTTCCACCTTCCTCCCACCAGCTAGTGAGGCTGTGACAATTAGAAGTGGGCTACATACCCAGCTCCCTAAGCTGCTCCTCATACGGTATGTTTCCAGCTCTTTTACCACTTTGGTCGCCCTCCTCTGGACACATGGGAGGAAGAAGCTTAGTAAAGTCAACTACTGTATGGATGAGGAATGTGTGGCACTCCATATTTTGTTGGTTCATGGTCTCCATCATGATTGACCACTGGCTTTGCTGGTAGGAATTGTAGTCCAATAGTATCTGGAGATTCACATGTATGTCATCCTACAGTTTTAAGAACATAAGAGGACCGTTGCTACATCAGACCAATATAAAATAATTTAAAAAGATATCTGTCTGGTTTAACATTTTCCTTTCATAGTGATTGATTGGTTGCCTTCAAGGAGCCTATGCAGAATTACCCTTTTCCCTATCGTTTCTTAGTAACACGGCATGCTGCCACCTCTGAACATGGAGGTTCCAAGACAGAACCACAGGGGACTTTCTTCTTAACACTGTGAAAACCATCCAGGTACAGCTACTTTTGGAGATTTTTGTGTCCAATGAAAATGTGCTTATCTTATGACAAGGGGAAAATTGATGGCAACTATGAATTCATTTGGGTAGAGACTTAAACAACTAGGAAGCGTTGTGTTATGGCATTATTTATTATTTTCTGTCCCAACATCTGCTTTCCTGTTCCTTAAGTTGTTTTTATAGATGTCATATCTTTGGAAAAGGGAAATATCTTTTATAAGGCTTGTCACCATATGTTCAGGAAAAGTTGCTACAGAAATAATTAAACCTAAAATGAAATAAATCCACCAGCTAAGCATAAAATAAATCTCATGCTCCATGTTACCCATACCATTTTATTTATTTCTGTAATCTGGAGGAAGGGTCCATTGCTTTAAAATCTGTAGACATTTGGACATATTTTACAAGACAGTACAATTTTTGAATGTCACACAATGATCACAGTTTCATACCACTACATGCATATAAAGACACTTGTTAAAAGTTCTCTTTTTGTTTTTGTTTTTGTTTTTTTACAGAAACAATTGGAGAGGTCCATAAACTTCATCAAGTAAGGTTTAAATTAAAGTTACCAAAAATAAATATTAAAAAAGTAAGACTTTAAGTGCACTAGTATATGGCTAATGAAATCCTAGTTCCTCCCAGACATGTGGGAATTGTTAATGCTCAAACAGGTAAATGGCTTTTGATGCATTGAGACTTGAGAGTATGGGCTATGAATGTAAAGAATCTGTACAGAACTTAGCAGACCAGTAGCTGTTGTACATCAGCTGTCTGTTTTACAAATCCAGCTTCTGGATTCTGAATTTGATTCATTGCTTTCTGCAGTTTGTTGGGGGAGTAGAATCTATAATGTAAAGATCCAAATCTGGATTTCTTTTTTCTTTTCTTTCTTTCTTTCTTTTTCCCTTTTGCATTTTCCTGTTTTAGTTGCCTTAACATATCCAAGGTGCAGTTTCCTGTCTTGGTATCTGTTTTAAGGCTACTATTTGAACCTGTTATTTTTTTAAACAAACCATAACTTAATGATGTTTGTTGCACCCATATCTGCTTTCTGTACAACAGACTGAAGATTTGCACAACAACATAAGCAATTTGACTTCTGTCACTGCCATTCAGGGCTGCCGCCGCCGCTCCAATATGGCAGGAAAACTGAAGAGGCCTACTGAGATGTAGTGCACCACTGGTATAGCGTGGCATGGGAGTAGAGACTCCTACTTCCAGGGCGGTGGTGGAAGTGATCAAATTTATCTTTCCCCTTGAGATCTGATGAATTACTATGTACCAACATGTGGTCAACACCTAAACAATAGGGCAGTGAATATAGCTGTTGTGAATGACTACATAAGCTTGCACTACTCTCCAGTCATTCTCTTCTATGATGCATGCATGTGTGCATGGAGCATAGATATTCACAAGATAGTAAGGCTCTGCATGCATAGACTGTGGATAGCTCCTGCATCTTGAATCAAAGCAGTTTCAGCCACTTCACATTGCAGAGAAACACACTGAATTGTTTTCATCTTGGCATTGTGATGTTCTCCATGGGGCAGTGTTTAGGTGGATCTAATATGGACTTACTGCAGTATAATGTGCGGAGATTCCTGTGGAGGTAAGAGATTGCCATATACCAAGTAAGGACAGTGGTGCTCCCACCTAAGTACTCTCTACACCAGGGAATGTGTGGCCTTTCTGATATTGTGGGACTGCAACTTTCATTAGTTCCATAACCAATCCCGTTGGTCAGTTTAGCCCACACTGAAGCTTGATGCAGTCCCATAACATCAGAAAAACTGCACATTCCCCATCTGTGGTCTATACTGAGGACCTAAACAGATGTGACTCACATGGTAATCCTTAACAAATAGGATTCTTAAAATATCAGTTGCAGGTGTAGGGTTCCCAGTCCATCTTGGAACCTTGATAGTGGGGGTTAGTAAGTTCCTCTCCTGTACTCTCCACATCTCAGCCTTAAATTTACTTTTGGGAAAACACTATACTTCCTTAGGAGCAAATGAAAGCTTCTTCTCAAAGGAAATGGCGGGGTGAGGCAGCCCAATGCAGACCAGAATTACCAAGTGTTAAAGCCTTTATGCCGTTGCACCAGGAATGTATGTCCTGTGTGAAGGTAGGGATCCTCATTCCAAGCAAGAGTCTTTCTCAGCCCTATCTGGAGATTCCATGGACTGAACCTGGACTTTTGTACATGACAAAAAAAGGGGGGGCATTGTTATTCTACTCCTGAGTAGCAGCTTTTCCCAGAGGCAGAGATTTACTAATGCATCATTTTGCTATTTGCTACCTGTTAAAGAATGCATTTACTACCAAGCTTGATTCTATTGGACAGCCAGTATGATGTAGTGATTTGAGCACTGGACTATAACCCAGGGTTTGAATCCCCATTCAGCCATGGAAACTCATTGGGTGAACTTGGGCAAATCACAGCCTCTCAGCCTCAGAGGAGCATAAAGGCAAGCCTCTCTGAATAAGTCTTGCCAAGAAAACCCCATGGTAGATTCACCTTAGGGTCACCATAAAGTGGAAAACACTTGAAGGCAAACAACTACAATACAACAACAGGATTCTATCACATTAGCTGTTGACTCTTGGTGAGGCATTCTTGCTCCATTGCTTTCTTGCTGTTGTTTTGATAGAAGAAGTGTGTAGCTATAGCTAGTCATTAAGATTCTAGCCACAAACTTAATCATGGCTGAAAAGTTCACAGTTATATGGAGAGTGTCCCAGAAGACAAGCATAAGGAACATAACTGACAACTCAATCTACACAAAAAATAAATGGGAAGCACTCTATAACAAGATCCCTGGCAAGACTAATTTAAAAAAGGAATCCTCAATGGCTAAGGACATCACACTTGCAACAAGTATTTCAGAAAGAGAGGAAATCAGGGCAAGGAAAGGAAGCAGGCAAGGAAGCTAACCCAAACTGAGATACTGTTCAGTGACTCATGACTGTGATGCAGAGCTGAAGATGTAAATAATGCCCAGGTATAAATTGGGAAGGACTATAGAGGTTATGGAAAGGCCTGCTTACACGTACAAGTCTATGCAGAGCTTAGAAAAATAACAGGGCGTTATTGGTTGGAGGATATTCTGGTAGACACAGTCCAAATTCCCACCACAAGTTCTTTGCAAATCAGGTCTGTACAGTGAACAATTGATTGGCATTTCAGTGAATTTTAGGGGATGTAAAGCAATATGAGAGAACTAGCGTGGAGTAGTAGTGGTTTGAGTGTTGCGCTACAACCCTGGAGACCAGGGTTTGATTCCTCACTTGGCCATGGAATGCCACTGGGTGACCTTGGACACACCATACATTTTCAGCCCCAGAAAACCCCATGTTTGCCTTAGGGTCACCATAAGTTGGAAATAACTTGAAGGCACACAACAACAACAACAACAACAACAACAACTCAATATGGATGCCTGATCTGTGGTGTCCCATTCAGAGCTGAATAGCATCCTTTGACAGTGAGGTCATCAAGTGACAAACCTTTCATTATGAGCTGCATCTAAATAATAGACTAGACTGTCTCTTCGGGAAATTTGGTTTCTTTAAGTTGCTACATATTATTGTTAAAATGAGCTCTTTTTAATCATAGAGATGATTCCCACTAACAAGACTGTCCATCTTTTTTTTTAAGTGGTCACTATTTTCTATCAGTACTTAGTTAAGTATACTTAACTGTTCTGTACTCACAATAGCTACTTAGTCACAATTTTTACACCATTGCCACAATTGTCCACTCCCACCCCCTACTTTATTCCAACCTACTTTACTAGGCATCAGCTTTATGGGGAGAAAGAAGTCCATTCTACCAGCAATTGGAGCATGGCTGAATTATATTTCTGTCAGTAAGGATCAGGGGTAAGACCAAGAGAAGTTACTTTGTTGAGTATACTTAAGTAGCTGATACTAAGTTCTGGCCAATGTTTTTAATCAGCTTTGTTATTACACTATAAATTGAGAGAGGGAGAAACAGTAGATAGACAAAGGAAATATGACAATAGATCCAATTGATGAATTATTTAATAATTAAAAGCTATCTGCTTGTTCCAATTAACAACTTGATTTTTTTGGGGGGAAAATCCCAAACTAGCCATTAGTCATAAATCCAACTATTAATCCCAGCTACCAAAGACTTGTTGAATCAAGGGGAACTTGGTAACTCAAACATGTACATATGTTCAATGGTTTCAGTAAGTCTGCTCTGTTGGGAATAACATGGATGGAGGCCTTAAATTTTGAATGAATGAAGGCATTTCCCCCATGTTCTCTGTTTCTTATTTTAACAGATCAACATGGACCTCTTTCACTCTTCTGAAAGCTCCTGGACATACTGTATTTTATTATGCATTTATCAGAGGTTGGAAAAGACATAAATTAGAGTGACTGCTTCCAGAATATGCAACCAGCATGGCTACAGTGCACATGTGGGATTATGTGCATGGCATTATGGATATGGATTAATGTGTGAGATTAATAACCCTTTTAACTTTTGTGACTTACTGTGTAGATCTAGTGTTCTCTCATAGTGGGAGATCTTCTGTTTTAGCCCACCCACATGCCCTCTCACCTGTGGCTTCATTTTCAAACTCCTCCCTTCCCTTGTTTCTCCTGGTCATGCCTGGGCCACATTTTAAGGCTGACATGTGCACCATACATTCTTACATCACAGATCAAAACCAGGACACGTGTGGCCAACCAACATCAGAGTGTGGTCACAATGGCAAAAGTTATTAATGATGAAGGAGAGTCTGCAGCAGTTTCTATTTGCCTAGCTCTACAGGAAGGCTAAGATTCTGTCCCTTCCTCTCCTCTCCTCCCTGCTGAGTTAATTGAGTGCAAACAACTTTTGCAATTTGTGCTGCAACTGAAGTAAGCTGAAGACAAAAGGCAAAAGTGAGAGGAGGAGAGAGAAAGTGGGGCATTTTAATAACAGCTGAAAAAGGTCAGATGACAGAGGATTAATTGGGATTGCCCCTGCCAAACTGGGACAGTTAGAGGGTATGGTACACACAACAGTTTTCTTCTACACAGTAGTTATTAGCAGAGCAGCACCACCTCTTGTTTCTTCCCATTATAGCCCCCTCGCTCGCTCAGTCTCCAATTCCCCCCCTCCCGCAGCTCAGGGAAAATATCCACATGTGTATGCACAAGGTCCCTCTCAGTTTTTTCTTTTCTGTCCAGTGGAGTAGGGGAGAAGGCATATCATCTAAGTGCAGGAAGGAGTAATTTTCATTGAATCAGTGGGACTTATTTCTGAAAAGAAATACATTGGGTGTCCCGCCAGAACTGGTCATGAGACAGAGGAAAGAAGAGACTTTTTCTTGTTCCAACACAAGAATTCTTTTAGCAATCCTTCCCAGGCAGCTGAACTTTACTTCCTCACCTCCCACTGAGGTTAAATTGGATAGAAGCTGACACAGGCCAACACTGCAAGCCTATGTGCCTCAACCTCTGAGGGTGGGATTCCACTGAAACTGGTGAAGTTTACTTCTGAGTAGGCATCCTTCTGCACAAAATTAAGGCTGAACCTGCCACCCTATGTGCCCCAATATCTAGGTGAGTCCCACTAAAGTCAAGGGAGTTGAGCAGTATTGCATTGTGCTATGTAAAACTTCAAAAAAGTCTAGAAGTAATTGAAAAGGAAGCATTTAAAA
Organism: Ctenosaura bakeri; assembly: GCA_948474755.1. NCBI lineage: Eukaryota > Metazoa > Chordata > Lepidosauria > Squamata > Iguanidae > Ctenosaura > Ctenosaura bakeri. The sequence goes on along the minus strand of CAOLHI010001995.1, from coordinate 59,524 downwards.
GTGGAACAAAGGAAAGAAAGCAACTTGAATCCTGTTGAGTCAACTAAACAGAATTAACATGTAGGTAAATCCCATTGACTTGCTAGGTCTACTCTAGTTAGCAATAGCAACAGATTCAGACCATATCTCCTTCATAAGACTTTCATCAGGCTATTAAGGTATCATGCAGCTTGGTTGTCATAATGATTTTGAGGTGAGAAGGGGCTTGCACATCCATAGGGTCATCATCCAGGATCATCATTTTCGAAACTCTGGATTATCTAGACAAGGATTCCCTCTCCATGTCTGCTGTGACTCTATTAATCATTAGGTACTGCAAATCATGCAATATGCATGTTTAAAAACTTGCACAACAGAAAGCATTTAACTTCTCATGCCATTTGGCACATAGCTCCAATTTGCAATGTTGTTCCCAAGAATAACTTATTTCCTTTCTCCAGTATTAGTGAATGCTACTGACCCCTTTAGGAGGAAATAAATAACTTCATCTGGATATGTTACATTAGTGCAAAAATGGAGCCTCACTTCTATGGATGACCTCATCTCTAGCTGTCAGGACTATTAGGAATTGTGCAATGCACCTCTATTTACACAGCAATTTGCAGACACTTCCTCCAGCTCATATAGAGCTTGGCCACTTTAGAGCACTACTTATGTCCGATTGCAGGGATTCCATGTAGAACAGTAGCAACTGGTGCCCATTTCAGTTAATAGGACAGAGGGCAGAACAGTCAGAATCAGGCAATAGCAGAAAGAATCTCCAACACAGAAGCCCTGTACAGAAAAGGAAAGTGAGGCATGCAAGTTGCATTTATTTTATTTTGTTTTCTAAATTTATATCTCATTTTCCTGAAGTAGATAATGAGAAGAGTAGCTGAATTCTGTAGAAACATATACTTTGTAGGTATTAAAGGATTTATATGGCTGTAACTAGCTCACAATTTTTTGATTATATTGTAAACCCCCTAATTCTCTGATAATTAGATCTATTTCTCTCTCTCTATCTCATCTGTGCCCCGGTGGTGCAATGGTTAAATGCCAGTACTGAAGCCACAACATTGTGGGTTCAATCCTGCAGGGCTCCAAGTTGACTCAGCCTTCCGTCCTTCTGTAGGTCAGTAAAATGAGTACCCAGCTTGTTGGGGGCAATTAGCTAAAAAAAATTGTAAACTGCTTAGGGAGTGCTTTGCACTGATAAGCGGTACAGAAATGTAACTGCCATTGCAATTGCTATCTGCCTTAGATCTTTCTACTACTAGATATCAGGCACAAACTCTTATTAATCAATTTGCAGAATTTACTTACTGTACATTGTAACACTGGATTATATCTTAACTTTGCTTTTAACATCTAGAGGTCTAAAATTCCACACTGCATGATTTTGTTAAGATTTTTATGATAATTTTTATTATTTTTATTTATTATCTTTTTATTATAAAGGAATGGGTACAGGGGAGTTGACCATATTCCTGTTGCATCTGCTCAATTATAAATTCTTCAACATCTAAGCAATGTGAACTATGTGTGTGTATGTGCCTTCAAATTGCCCATCAACTTATGGTGACCCAATGCATTTTTTCACAGGGTTTTCTTACGCAAGAAATACCTTGAGGTGGTTTTGCCACTTCCTTCCTCTGAAATATAGTAGCCTATAGCAATTGCAATTTGTTGGAGGTCTCCCATCTAAGTACTAACCAAGGATGACCCTACTGAGCTTCCAAGATCAGGAAGGATCTGTCACCTTTAGGGTATTTAGGTAATATATGAGACAATTCATGGAGTCTTTTCTTAGTTTATATTCAGGCAAATCCCTCTAGTGATTTTAGCAGGTATGCAAGGACTCGGGTAACCAGATGCAAAGGAAAACATATGTTTGCTTGATGCAGGATTTTACGTGAGAGGCAAGAAACACTCAAGCCTGTTAGGCAGAATGAGATGACATGACTGATGCCCCTGTGACTGTCTGCTGTTTAACTGAGTGAGTGGGATTAACTTTTCTTTCCCCTTCAGCACAGGTGTCTTGCTAAAGAGGATGGGGCAAAATGAAGGCACTGCCCTTTCAAAGAAGAATTCTACCCCACATGATTTTTCCCCTTCACTTCCCCAATTTCTAGCATTGCAGACTGAGACATTAAAAGTTGCTTACATCAAGAACCCTGATATTTGTTGTGTTCACGTTCCCTTGGTAACTTTGCCTGCCCTTTCTCTTTGGATGCCTAAATTATGTTTGTAAATGCTCAAATGAAGTTTTAAGTTACTGCAGTGTTAGAATGCAAAGGGATCTTGTAGCACCTTTGAGACTGAGAGAAGTGTGCAGCATAAGCTTTCGTAGACTGGGTCTTCTTCTTCAGATGGGACATACTGATAGAGAATAACACAGCTTTGTCTTTGAATATTACTGCAACACTAATATTTTGAGGACTGAAGGATAATTTCATGGAGAGGGAGAAAATTCTTATTTGGGGTGGGAATGCCTTAATTCTCTTCTCTTTCTGCATCTACACCTCTCCCCCATTTTCTCCCTATGTCATAGTTTTGCCATTAACAACTACAATAATTTAGCAACCAGTCTTTCTTTTGACATGGAGATGAAGTGATAGAAAAAACCTGGCTTCCAACATTTTTCTTTTGTCAGAAAAGTGTTAAAGGTACTGCATCACTCCTGTCATCCAGACACTAAGAAGCTTGTTTGCATAATGAGGAATCATTCTTGAGTTTATCAGGCTGGTTATACCTTTGAAAAGGAAATGCTGCCTCAGTTTTGCCACTGGCATTTTCAGCAATGGTCTCTTCTGGTTAGGGAAAAAAAAAATCTTTTACATTTGGTGGCCCCCAGGTGGATATTTAACTCAACAGGTAGCACCGTAGGTTGAGGGCACATTCTGTCTGTAATAAATGGATCCAAAGTGGGCAATGGGAGGTCACCATCTTTTTTCCTTTAAAAGTAATGCCTTTCTTCCCACCTTCATTGCTTCTGAGATGAGGCTATGTCTGGGCCAATTGACTTTTCATAGGTGGCATGGCAAATCACCTGGGTGCTGATTTGGGTCCCCAAACATGAAGGTGGGCCACTTTGTTATACAAAAGAAAGCACAATGCACCTTGAAATTTGTTAATGTAAACCCAATTAAGCTAAGAATGTCATGAATTTCTATAGCCTTGTGAAAAATATGGCATGTGTGGGAAGGGAATTGTTAAAACTGAAATGAAAAGAGACGAAAATGTTGGTTTATCATTAGTGTCCAGCACTGCGAATGTGTCCAAAGTTGGGAAACATTACTGTTAAAAATGACTGTACCCAAGATCTCCCAGCCAGCAGGACCAGCAGCCATGCTAGTGGGTGGTTCTTGATGTTTTAACTCTGAACCTGGCATAGACATATCCATGCCTGGCTGAGATGTTCCCACACTTCATACATCTTAACTTGTCTTTGCTAGGACTGTGGCATAACTTCCTGCTGTCTGCTAACTGATGAGCTTCTAAAGGGATGCTGAGAGGTCTTCTCTTGATCCAGTTCCAGCTCCTACTCTCAGTCTCAAAACCAGGGCCTCCAAAATATCTGGATTCTTGGCATTCATCTTTTTGCCTATGAAGCATGTATGGATGATATCTTCTTGATGGGCTTTTTATCCTTCCCAAAGGATTAAGCCCTTTACGCTATCTGTACATTCCAATTGGTTTAAATCTTACTACAATTGATGTACATCTGGAAGAACCTCACAGAGGTCAGAGGATGAAGTTAATGGATTACATGTCTATATTCCACTTAATTTCGGAGTCTGAGCCATTCTGATTCCCCCTGAAATTCCAGGAAGATGAAACCACATTAACTTTCATATGCAGTTAATAAAACACCTGACAGACAGATAAGGAGAGTAGAAAAAAACATAACGCCAGACTCTGTGACCATTTGCAGACACAATTCAATAAGAGATATTGCAAAATTCCTTCAAAACACATTCATGTATGCATGTGTAAGTGCACAACAGGGTGCACTCATGCATGCATGTATGCACACACACACACACACACACACTGAAGTCAGAGGTTCAGCTATGGAAATGGTTGACAGTAAAGACTTTGACATATTATTCTGTAATACAAAAGAAGAATTTTGACTTAATTGCCCTATTATAAATTTGCTAAAAATACAGCTATTTATTTTTACATAATTTTGTTTCTTTTCATCTGAACAGAAAAATAGACTACTCTGGAATGCATGAAAGTCACGTGACTTTCTCTTACATTGATACTTACAGAGCCAACACAATGGCAAACTGGAGGTACAGCAAACATCTGTACTTTCAATCAGAACTTTATTAAAGCCATATTCTCCCTGATAGGTTGTTTATAAAGCAACCTCATGACTACTTTTGTTTTGTTTTGGTTACCATCTACAAGCATATTAATTGATATCACAGGAAAAATTGACTAAGGAAAAGACCAACACTGAAAGCTCTATGTGTTTATCTCATTGGAAGTGGATTTCCACAATCAAGTTTTTATAGGGTGGGTAGGATGAATCCAGGCATCATATAATAGGGGGTTTGATGGACATGTCCATCTTGGACATTGCATGGAGACGAATGGGTTGTGTAGAGCCTTCCTCATACAACAGCACAGTGAGAGTAATTTTGGCAGGCATATGTGAAATTTTGATTGGCCAGCTTCCTCACTGAAGGGCTACTGGGAAAAGTGAATAGAGAATTGGATAGCTAACTGACCAAAGCTACTGGACTGCACTGGTGTGAGACAGAGGCGGTTGGGGTGTGTGTGTGGAGAATTCAATAGTGGCAGCTTTCTCCCATCATTGTAGGTCTACAATGAAAAAAGCTGGACCTGCTCAGTTTCTTTCTGAAATGCTGGTGGCTGGATTCCATTCACTTTCCCACCAGAAAGCATCAAAAACAGCATGGAAGTCAGCCATGGAAAGAAATGCAGCACTGGAAATAAGCACACCCTCAGCTTGGACAAAAGTGGATATACAATAAACCCATCTTGTGCTAACCAATTCTCTGAACAGGCTGGGTGAATCCATCCTTGGCCACATACAGTGTAGCAGCTCCCTCACCAAATAACCCCTGTTATTGTTGCTTCCCTTGGTAATGTTATTAATGGCATGATGTGGGCGTTTCAGAAGATTGTTTGGATCTACCAAATGTGGAGTGTATCAGTTGAGAGAATGTGGCTTTAGAGACTTCCACATGAGTCTGAACTACCCCTGTTATATGAATCATATGTTTGTACCATTCATCATTGTCAAAACATAAATATCTAACAGGTACAAATATTATCAATACATTACATTTTCTTTTTTTTACAGAAGAGAATACTGTTCTGCTCAGAAATATTGTACCGTATTATCTCAAAGGGAAGGAAAGGATAGAGTTTATGTTAGCCACAGTTGCTAAGGAAACATGTCACACAGAATTAGACACAAAGTGAGATCCATAGAAGAAATAAAAAATCCTCCAGCCTTTTGCCACATAGTCTGTTCAGGGAGGAAATATGTATTCTGTGGGTCGTCCTGTTTTTCTTCTGCAGTAATTAATTCTTCAGCCTTTCATAAACAGTGTATATTCACATGACACCATGTAATACTCTTCATTTTCTTGAAGTGTGCTTCGGTGACTTGTTTTGTTTTTTTAAGAAAAGGCACTGAGAAATCTACCACAATCACAAACACAGTTACTTTTCCTTACTAAAAAGAAAAAGAAAGAAAAACGCTTGATGCTGAGAGAAACGTTGCCTCCCAGCTAAGTGCAAAAGTCTGTATTCTTTCGTTCAGCCTATTCTTTAATGTTGTGACATTGATTGTGTCAAATGCAAGCAAATACCTAGACAATAACATGAGAGGTACAAGGCTCTACCATTGTAGAAACTGCAGTCTGTTCACTAGCTTGCTTGATGGTATGGTGCATAACCAATGGTACCAATGATTAAAATGGTAACCCATTATTCTGTATTCCCCTCTCCCTTCCACTAAAGTTTACTGGATTAACCCCCCCCCAAATAAATCTATACAATCGAGGTCACTTTAAGTGCTTCTCACCTGGTAGTTCCTTCTCACCATCTTAGGGCCTTATCACATTACACTGTTATAGCACTATTATTCCACTTTAACTCATCATATAGAATCCTGGGATTTGCAGTTTAGAGAGGAGCATTTTGAATTGTCAACCAGAGAGCTCTTTGGCCTCCATAAAACTACAAACCTCAGCATTCCACAGAATGCTGCCACAGCAATTAAAGTGGAATAATAGTACTATAATAGTGTAGTGTGAGAGGGCCCTTAGTTAATAATCCATCTCTAAGATGCAGTCATTCAATTTCTCTCATTTGAGTTTGATGGATTTGCCTGTTTCATTTACTCATCATTGTAGTTTTAAGTAAGAGCTAAGAGATGAGAAGAAGCCCCACCTGGTATATGTGTTGCTGGACTATACCATTCCACAGCCAATGTCAGCACCCTGCTTCACGTGAGCCCCACATGAGCCCAGGACTCTCAGCAATGCTAACCCCTTGTGTCTAGCTACCAATGTTTTTAATTTCCAAGAGTGTAACCACTGTCTTGTCATTTCAGAACACTGCAAGACACTAAAATTTCAACCTAATGTGGTCAGCCATCTTAATGTCCAATAATGAATGCCCCAGAGCAATGCTATTTCAGGGATAACATGGAAAATTAAAATGGAGGCTAGATGCAACCACCAAGTACTGTGATTGCCCAGTGCTGCCACCAGGTAAGCCCACATGGGCCATTGAGAGAAGTGGAGGAACACCTGAAGTCACAAACAATTTCAAATCAGTACCAAGGAATTTTTACAGACCCTAAGCAGGTTAGTTCTACTTAATAAACTTGCATGTCAAGGGAGAAGCTAAGTCAGAACCTGATTTACTTCAGATGTATCATTGTTTCTTTCATTAGAGGAAGTCAAGGCAGTGTACATGTTTCTCCCTTTGCATTTTGTCCTCACAACAACCCAATGAGGTAGGTTAGGGTGAGAGATATTCTTTGTTACACATCCTGCCTTTCCACCAATGAGCTCTAGGTACTGTACATAGCACTCTCTCTTTTTACCCTCAAAACAACCTTGTGAGGTAGGTTGGGATAAGAGACCAGATTCGCCCAAGTTATTGACCCAGTGAATTTAATGGACCTCCCAAGTTCCAGTCCAACAGTCTAATCACTGCATCACACTGACACTCATAGGGAGATCACCAGCTCAATTTCATAGCTGAAAGAATTTGAGCCTAGGATCTCCCCAAAGCTTATCTAAAACATTCATTCCCTCATTAATAGTCTGAAACAGTCTGGTCCAGCAAGAAATACATCCTGTGGGGAGTCCAGCTTGTTTGTTTTAGCTCTGAGTACCAGGAGCATAGCCGTGGCTTTGCCATGACACATATTTGCTTCTTGTACATTAGCTCACCTTCCCTTGACAAGTAATCCAAACAATAGGGATGGTTATGCACCTAGCAAGCAAGCAAATTATATCAAGAGACATCATTTTTAAAAACATTTGTGACGAGTGCAGCCAGATTCATATGATTCTTTGCACTTTTAACTTTCATTGCAAAAGCTTTTCTGTTCGATGTAGATTTCCCAGTGCTCATACATCTATGCTTAATTTGTACATACAATTTAACTGTCAGGCACCATATCATTTAAATTCATCTTGGAACTCAAACCACTGGGAAATTAATCAGTGTCAGTTGCACTGAAATGAATGGAAGTGACAGGCGTGTTCCCGTGATTTTGTGCAGTTCCCAATCATATCAGCGGGGCTTGCCTGGGGCAAACCAGACTTCATCTTTCACTAGGTACCAAAAGTTTGCCAGAATTACATGTTCACAAACAGGAGAAAGAAGTACTTTGGAGCATACTGTATGCTCAGCTTTCATTAATCTCTTTCTATAAGAAATCTATAGAACTTTGGCGATTCACACTCAAAAGGGAGATTTTTCATGATACTTTTGAACCCAGCCGTCAAAAGTAACCTCAAATAATGCTACTTGACAAGTTTTGGCTAGGTGTGATTCATGTCACATTTGTCCACACAAGGGGAAAAAAGGATAGGATGGAGGGGCTTTGGTTACAAGGAGAGTTGCACCAGTTGATTTTCCAGGGCTTGTTCTTAAATGTCACAATTCGTTTTGACTTTTGTTTGTGAATCAAATGTAACATTTGAGGTGCTAAATAATTTCCCCATATGGCTATATTTAAGTACATTTCCTTTCCTAATTATGAAAAATACAGTTCCTTTGAAAAAAATTTACATGAAAGAATCAGCTTTAAAAGATGCAACATTAAAATCACTATTATTAACTTTTTTTATTTTATCAAAAATGTAATTTTTCCCTGAATTCTTTTTTTTTAAAAAAAAAACATTTGTGCTGATGATGGACATGACAGACTTGTAACACAAACAGTTCAGGGGTTTGACCTGCAGATGACCTATTTCACTTATCTTTGCTTCCATCTGGAAATGAAGAACGGAACTAGTACTTTTCTGAATCAGACTACTACGTTTGGCTCCTTGTCAGTCCTAAACCTGAGACCATTTATATCACCTTCACTGAAATTATACATCAATTTTGCAATTGATGCAAATGGTTTTCATTCCTCCTCAAACAAGAACTTACAGAGCCCAGTCCCAGGCACATTTAGCCTTGAGTAAGTCCCCTATGTTCAATGGAACTTTATAGTAAGTGTACGGGAGTAACAGAAGAGTGAGATCTAATTCTTCATCCCAAGAAGTGAAGCCCTATTGAGTCAATGGGCCTTATATTAAGTCCCATTCACTCAGTAGGTCTACTCACTAGGACTAACAATTGGATTTTAGACTAAAATCTGTACAATACAGGAACAGAGGAAGCTTGTCAATAATGTGTTAGATCATTGGCACATTTGCCCCACTACTCTTGAAACTGTCTGACAGCAGCTCTCCAAGATGTCACTGTTTTTCCAAGCCTTAGTGTGGAGATTCCAGGAACTACACTTATATATCCTCTTGCATATGAAGCATGTGCTTTACTGCTGAGCTTAAAGCTCATTTCTTAATAATTACTTAATAGTTACAGCTTAACTCAGCTCCTCTAAGTATGCTTGTATGGGACTTGCCTTAGAACTTTAAAATAATGAATACTTTTCAACAGTTGGGCTTTAGAAATTCAACATTCAGTTGCTACCTCAGTAAAGAGAGGTACCTGTTTGGTTACATACATGACTTCTAACACAGAATGAGACTGAACTATCCTTACTGGACTAAACTGCTGACAATTTGGTCTTATTTACATCTGGATATGGTGGACTCATACTGATGTGAATGGATATGGTAGCAGGCATCTGAGAAAATATCCCAATAGTACTAGGTCAAATGTTGCAAAACATCTGTACCTCCATACAATTTTGTGGAAAGGACTAACGTAACAAAGTGATCATTAACAACCCATAACAATTTCTATGAAAATGTTGCTTATTGCTGTTTGTCCATTCATGCTGCATGCATTAGAGACAGAAGGACAGTGCAGCTTGAACTGACAAGAATGATATTCAGGAAACAACCAAACATCTATTTTGACATCAGAAAGGTAACTAGTGGACAAAATGGTGATCTCCAGAAAGTGGATAGTTGTTTTCAGGATTGCGGTGGATTTCTGAGTCTCATTTCAGAATTATATGCCAAGGCATATTGCACATGACATGTTACAGTAGATGCAATGCACTCCACTTATTGACATCCACAGTTAAAATAGCTGGGGGGGGGAAGCCAAACATCACTGCTATCAGTTTCTTAATCCTTAGGACTAAACCTAATTGTTAGTTCCCTCAATTAAAACAGATTCATTGATGGATAGGTGTCAATTTACACCTTCTCCTTGGTTCATGGGTCAACTCTAGTTGTGGCTAAAAATAGGATTTCGGTTTTAAAACAGTCAGCGAAAATCTTGTAAATAATTACTGGCTGAAAATCTACATTGCCCAGCATAGTGTAAGAGTTCCATAGATGGGCCTCCACTATGGACTGATGGTTTTTCTGCAATAGCCCTTTGAGAATGGCCAATCAATAGCTGATAGTGAGTGTAGAGAATGGGAGAAGCATTTATGTCCCATAGCCAGATGCAGAATGATCACACTTTCCACCAAAATCCACCAAGTTCTTGATGATTATGTCATTGCCTGCATCTCTGCTATGGAGCATATCTGGATGCTTCTTCTATTCCCTGTGCTCTCTGTTAAGCATGGAATGGTCATGCGGGGGGAGCAGCACAACAAAGCTATGAGTTGGGCGGAGTTGTTCATTGTAGCTTGTGGAAAAGAATACCAAAGTCTGCAATGACCAAAAGATGCATGTAGCTGTAAGGTGGACTTAGTTTGCATGTGTCAATAACAGAGGCTGGCTGCTCTGTCCAAGTATTTTTTTTCCCTTCAGAAATCTCTACGAGAATCTCTGACTATTTATTCTGTCACCACTGTAAATGCACCTTTATAGGTATCTTCCAAGAGGCATGGATCAGAAACTCTAGCTGAAACAAGAAGACAACAATGACTTTATCTTTAGCCAGGTTGCTCTGAGCTTCAGGTTACGTCTGTTTCATATGTTTTCCTCCATTCTCTTTTTTGGATGGCAGTGACCTTAGGCATCTGCTTATATTGTCTACCTTTCACACTGGACAGTGAGTTCACATAAGAATGCAATATACTCTGAAAAAGAAGTCGAACTATCAATGAAATATATATATATATGTATTACAGTAGTAATGGGCACAATATCAAGTGTTAGCATCACAGTTATCACGCAGTCTGTTAGCAGGTAGGTAACAAATCACAGATGTGATGAGGCACAGATCAAGATAGTGCTTGTTTTAAAGTGCTAGATTTTGTTAAATATACATTCTCTCTGCTTCTCTGCTCCCCCTTTCTCCAAAGCTATCATAAAATCAACATAAAGTGCTTTTAATAACAACACAATTTAATGATACTAGATTTGATATAACAGTATAAGTTATAAGTCTAAGCTGGTGCTGCTGTTTATGGTTTTATTTAAAGTGGTCAGGATAAAAAGAAATGATTGAAACTTACTAAGGTCTTAGTCTCAATTCTCTTCCCATTTATGCCTCTTTGACACTTAAGAAATTTCAACACGGTTTGTTCTGATTTATACCAGTTCAAATGAGAGGAGGATCAGGCCCCAGGTCCACTGCTTAGGAACAATTTTTCTTCTTATTATTTTTTGCATATTTCTGTATTTAAAACTTGCATATCTCTTCATTCAACACTACTTAAGTGCAAAATGTGCTAGAAAGATTCCTCTAGCTTGGTGAACAGTTAAGTGTAAACCCTGAAAGAGTGTGCAAATAATTCAGGGCACAGACACTAAATGCCTTTTTGTACTATTTCTTTTAACCTCTTTACCAGTGAAGTTGTTCACAAAGTCAGCATGACCTTCCAATTGCTGCACTTTCTATTTGTTTATTTTTGGGTAGAAAGGGTACCCTCTCCCCAACACACAAAGGGATAAAATTCAGGTTGTGCATCCATTTTCAAGAATACCAAGAGAACCCTGTCTCACTGATAAGAAACATCAGAATGCCTCATTTACACACCCCACTTTCTTTAAGTCTGAAAACTGTTTTCTTAATTCCAACTTAAAAACTACTTTCCTGGTCTCAGATTTGGTGTTCCTTCTAACAGAACAGAACATCGAATTTTTAAACAGAATTTCAAAGGGGTGTTTTAGATTTAGGATACAAATGGTGCAACTCACCCTGCTGATATTTTAAAAATGAAACTTGAGGTCCCAATGAATCTTGAAGTATTAAGCACACACAGAGAATTTAAAAAGTTTATTTCTTAATTCACTGATTTTGCAATGTAGCTGTAAGCTTACCCAAGCCCACCCTATTACCTTCAGACCTTGTATCCATCAAAGAAAAAGGCATAGATGAGGGTGTTGGGAACAGGCGCCCCTAAGCAAAAAGCGTTGCATTTCTGATTGTTGCATTCCACCTACCAACCTGTTCCAGTATTTGACTGTGATTGCCTTGGCCTTTATGACGGTAATGCAAACCAGTTAGTGGCATTGCCATAAAAGAGGTCTGTCAAAAAAGGAGAGTGAATGGAATATTTGGTCACACTGATTTCAATAAAGAAAACTGAAAGGAGATCAAATTATGATCAAGATGCATGATTTTCATTTTACTTGATGACTGTTAACTGTTCAGGGTAAGAAATCTGCAGTGGATCCAGAGGAGTTCTGTTCCCTAAACCCACCTTGAGGGCATCCTCTTGTCTTTTACAAAAGAGGTGGCTTGTTTCAGTCAAAAGTTCATGCCATGCAGAAGCTCTTCTTGTGTGTTGAGTGTCAAGGCATTCCTTTTCAACTTTCAACAAAAAGTTCTGGGGCACAGATCAAATATTTTGATCACGTGTGTTACCATGTCCTCCTCCACCTGGCAATATGTGAACCTCAGGTGAGATATGATTCTCTAATCTGACAGTTTCCTGGCTACCATGGGTTCTTCCAGTAATATTTTCCATGGAATAAAGGCAATTTTGCCCTACAAGCTTGGGTGAGGAGGGCAAAGCAGCAGTCTCTAAATGGTTCTTCTCTGTTCTATAAACGTTATCCCTTTGCCTTAAATAGCCACTATGAGAAATGCTGTATTTGGGGCTTGTGTTTCCTGGCCGGGCTTTCGGAGGGCTCGAATCATACAGCAATTGACCTTCATCGTCAGTATCAGCATCAATATATTTATGTATCCCAGCATCATGGAAGTTAAAAACTACTGCTGCCTGCTTCTCAGGTGACTTTGTGGGAGTTCTAGCACTTGCAGTAGTGTAGACAGAGGTTTCTGGGCTCATTAAGGATCTATCAGAGTGTCCTGAACTATCTGTAGCAGCACCTGCAGCTCCCCGGTTCTTGAGAGGATCTGGATATATTCTCAGGACATTTGAAGCTGCTGATCCTATGGCATCCTCTTCCATAAAGTTAACTTTTAGAGACCGTAGTTTGAGAGGATTGGTAAGTTTTATGGAACTTCTGGGGCTTTCTATGAAAAAGGTAGAGCAATGGCCACTTTCTAGATTTGGTTTTATCTCCATGAGTTTCGCCCCATTTCCCTCTGACCTATATGGGTCCTGAAATGGATTCTTCCCACCTTTACTAGGCAGTGTTGTTAATGGGCTATGGGAATACCTCCCAGAGTCAGGAAAGTCTGTAGCACAGCTGATGTAACTGTCAATGCTTGACATGCTTCTCATGTCAATTATTCCATCCGCCCGAGTAGTCAGCAAAGGGACCATAGGGCCAGGCATGGCCTCCATCTCTAATTCTTCTTTTGGCTTGCTGGGCTGACTTGACTCCTTCATATTGAGGTTGGGCTGTGACTGAGCTTTTGCCATTTTGTTGTACATGTCTTCTAGTTGTTGAACATTCAGGTGCTGAGGACTGGAAGAAGACCGAGCCTTTTCTGGTGATCCTTGTTCCTTTGTCTCTAAAGATTTATTAGAGCTAGTTTCAGAAAGCGATCTCTTGGTCCACTTCCACTTGCTCGGGGATAAATGATTGTCTTGAACTTTATCCTTTTTCCCTGCATTTTCTCCCTTTTTTTCAACAACTATGTCCACCAGTTCTATACTACGGGCAAAAGCATCTTTCATATTCATGGATACGATGCTCCCATTTCTTTTTGCTCTTTCAAGAGCTTCTCTGCGCTTAATGGCTTTTTCCTGCCTCTTCTGCTCCTTGTAGAACTCAGAAAAGTTATTTACAATGATTGGAATAGGGAGGGCAATAACCAAGACCCCCGCAATACAGCACAACCCACCAACAATCTTACCTAAGAGTGTTTTAGGATAGATGTCTCCATACCCAACTGTTGTCATAGTTATTGTTGCCCACCAGAAGGATGCTGGAATGCTCTTGAATTTTGTATCTTCTTCATCTTTTTCTGCAAAAAACACTAAGCTTGAAAAGATCATAATTCCCATGGCCAAAAACAAAATGAGCAATCCAAGCTCATTGTAGCTTCTCCTCAATGTAAATCCCAGGGATTGCAAACCAGTGGAGTGCCTGGCTAACTTTAGAATTCGGAGAATCCTCATGATACGAAAAATCTGAACCACTCTCCGCACATTCTGGAACTGAAGTACACTTTTGTTTGACTCTGTGAGGAAGATGGTGACATAGTAGGGTAAGATGGCTAATAAGTCAATAGCATTCAATGGACCTTTGAAAAACTTCCATTTCTTAGGAGAGGAAAGGAACCGCAAGAGGTATTCCATTGTAAACCATGCAATGCATACTGCCTCCACATGGGCTAGCTGAGGATTATCAGTGGCATGTCCATACTCATCTGTGCCTTGGAGTTCAGGAAGTGTGTTGAGTGACAAGGCAATTGTAGAGAGGACGATGAACATGATGGAAATAATAGCCAAAATCTGCAAAGAAAACAGACAGTGGTTAGTATCACTGAAAGGTTTAGATATTTAGCATCAACAAGTGGATTACATCTTCTCCAACAAGATGGCCTCACATTCCCAATCAAATAAAAGGCAATACAGACACAAAACTATATATTTGAGATTATTACTTGTTAGGAAGATAGGAAACAAATGTTTACTGCTGCAGTGTAATCTGTTCTAAGTAATACCACAGAAAGCTACTACAGCTGTAGTGGGAAACAAAGATTTGTATGTCATTTCCAGGACCCCTAACTACAGGTATTTAAGACTTGAGCCATTTCAGGAGCAGTCAAGCTGAAATGCATTAACACAAAGCTGGAGAAAATGTGGTGCTCCAGATGTTGATGGATTGCATCTCCATTTAGTCTTGGGGCTATCCAGCCAATGATGAAGGGAGTTGCAGTCCAACCACACACTCTCCACCTCTGCTTTAACAAACATTATAATTATATACAGTATTCATGCTTGGCATCTGTGTAAGGTTACTCCCCACCTTGTTATCCAGTTTATCCTCAACTGAACCTCAACTAGTATTTCCTCATGCCTTTTTAACTTGCTTTATACATCTGACGCTGTACAGTGTTACTTATGACAGCTTTGCCGACAATAAATCAGTTAAATCCTGAGCATTTGTGAAATGACTATCACCTTTTTTTTGCCAAACATAAATACCAGGCACAGTTACTTATTTGAACAAGAATCTAATTAAATAAGATGCTAATATACTATAAACTGCCAATTCCAATCACAGTCACACCCTAATATAGTAGGATCATGGAGCTAAACATTTTGTATTTGTCAGGAGTTCACATGACATATACTTACTACATTGCATAATATACACATTATAGAATAGAAACCTGTGCTCTGCAAAAATACTACTTGGATTTTATCCCAGTCTTCCTATAAGGAGCTTGTGATTGGTGCACAGGAGTTATTGACTAAGGAGTGCCTGCTCCCCTTCATTATTCTCAGAACAGGAATATTCATTAAGTTAGGCTGAGAGGTTGTGATTGAGCCAAGGTCTCAAGTCTTAATGAGTATTAAGGCAGAATGTGGAGCTGAACCAATGTTTCCTCAATGCTCATCTAACACTTCAATCAGTACAATATATCAGCTCAACAACAGATTTTCCTTTTAGGACTATTGAGAAAGGGCATGGGTTTCACGATATTTTAGGCAAATTGTGAATGGTGCATCCAATTATGCATTATGGAGAATGCATATTGCCTGCCATTAACAAGCTTTTCCTTCTGCAATGAGATTTCCTCAGAGATTTATGCTGCAGCAATCTTACTGAAGCAATATGATGGTAAACTTGCATTTAGCTAATGATTAAACATGATATAAAGCATGCAAAATGCAATACACGGGAGTAAGCATTAGCACATGCTTTGAGAAACTTATTTCTTTAATAGAGGAAGCATTCCTTCTAGATAGATCCTAAGCATATTTTGTAGTCTGACCCTAACAGGATACTGTATACAGAATATATTTCATCAGTTTCAAAACAACTGAAATGGTTCTTGGTCTGTTTTCAAGCACAATTCAAAGTGCTGGTTTTAACTTTTAAAGTCCTACACATCTTGTAACAAGGATACCTTAAGGATCTCCTTTTCTCACGTGAGCCTTCTTGGATGTTATCATTTTTCCTCAGGAACTTTTTAACTCCCGTTTGCACCTTTGACCATTTGTGGTTGTCATTTTGCCATGCTCCCCTAGAAAATCCCATGAAACCCTGGAACCTGTGTTGGTTTCTCTGTGCTGGTGTGTTCCTCCCTCTTTGTTTTGCTTGTTTATTCAACTTGCAGCAAGAAAAGCCAAACTGCATAAACTGTATAATTTAAGGTTCTATTTGTTTGGTCTGTATCAACTTTTCACTAGAAGCTATGATTACAAATGTAGGCTGTTGGACTGTGGACATATGATAATACTTGGTAAAGTGGAAGGCAGTAGGGAAAGAGGAAGACCACATTACAGGTGGATTGATTCAATCAAGGAGACAACAGTCCTGACTTTGCAGGACCTGAGCAAGGCAGTTGATGACTGTAGATCTTGGATATCTTTCATTTCCTGAGTTACCATAAGTTGAAGTCGACTTGGCAGAAAATAACATCAACTACTCATGGAGCCAACTGGGGTAGTATTGAAGGCATACATCTCACACACTTTCAAGCGTATCTCCATGGCATTAAGGGTAAAACATTCCTCCTTTTCTTTACAAAAAAAGGCTGAGATGGCTATACATCCACTACAACTGCCTTTATTACTCTGCATTTCTATAGAATCACTGCATACCTATTTGCTTCAGCAGACTTACGTCCTTCATTTTCAAAGCAGTCATGTTCCTCAAAAATATTAAAAATACTGCTGTCGGTTCATAAAACCTCAACATGTATCAGTCTCACAATAAATAAAGCAACCATATAAAACAATAGACCAGTGATAACAGCACTAAGAAAGGATCCACTGCATCAAATACCATCTCCCTAGAAAGACTGATGGAATAGGAGAATTTACACTAACTTATAGAAAGAAGCAGATGCAGGGGAGAGCAAATGGATTTCAAAGGAACGGTGTTCCATAACGTGGGTGCAGTCACCAGGAAGGCCCTTTCTCTTCTTCTAGATCAGGATGAAGAGGGAGCTCCCCACTAGATCTTAATATACAGACATGCTGATATAAGAGAAATCCCAAACATATCCAGGACCCAAGACATTTAGGATTTTAAAGACAATCACCATCAGAGTGCAATTCAATGTCTCTTAACTTCACCTCCTAACACCTGTTTCTTAGACTATTTTCTTGCCAATGCATTTGCCTAAATTCTATGCTTAGTCCTACGTAGAGTAAACCCATTGAACCATTGGTTTTTACCTCTGTGTTGAGTCATCACTCAATATTTTATTCAGGCCCTTTCCGCACCTTTCCTTCTTCCAGCACCGGGGTGTGCGGATCGCGCAAGCAGCCTCTGGCGGGGTCCTTCGGCTCCACACGAGCTGCTTGCTCACGCAAGACCCCTGCCTCTTCCTTCCGCAGCGCAGCCTGGGACTTTCCCAGGCTGCCCTGGGGCAAGAAGTGTGACTGGTGCAGCTCTGGAGGCACCACACACCAGGTAAGTGCGCGTGCGGCCTGCGAGCAATGCGCAATCGCACACCATTTTGGGCTTCTAGCCAAAAATGAAAAGGTGTGCGATCGGCGCCGAGTGCATCGTGCAGATCACTCCTCACGATCGTGTGACGCTCCAGATGCCCTTTCACATGGAAAATTCTATGCGGAAAGGGCCATAGTTAGTCTTCTCTAATGGGGACTGACCAGTAAGATTTTGGCCACTAAATCTGTAGCACTGACATAGTGTTATTCCCTGTCTGTGTTTTGTATTGTCACACCATTCTCCTAGTTACTTCCCATTGTGCTTTTCACTGACAGAGAGCAATCATGATTCATCTGCTTCGATGCAGCATAGATCTTACAGTTCAGCATCAGATGCTTCTCTGAGCCACTCCCAAGAAGTATTAGCTCTTAACAATATTGCTCTCTCGGAACATAATTCAACATACACAGTCAGGATTCCAAGAACACAGAGCAACAGCTGTTTTCAAATGAGCTTTCCCTCACATTCAATTGTTTCCACTACTGAAGGTAAAGGAGTTCCTGCTTGATTTTTTTTGTGTGTGTGTGTGTGCTTGTAATTTCTTAAGCTAAGTAACTTGGGACAATCAAGATCACATTTTAAAAGTGATATACTTAAAATTATAATAATTTAATTTTCTGTATTTTACTGTGGTTCATCAGGAATCTATCAGGCAAAATGGAACAGACAAGGGAGTAGCTATGCAGGGCAAGGTGATTTGCTCTCCTCTAATATGAATTCTGTCCCTCCCATGAAATTTTCCTTCATTCTCCAAATCTCTAGCATTGCAAAAAGTGAGACATCACTCACACTCAGAATTCATATGTTCACTGTGTTCACATTTCCTTAGCAATTGCACTTGCTCCTTTTCTTCAGGAGGCTGAACTGCATTTCTAAATACTCAAATAAAGTTTTAAGTACTGAAATGTTAAAAATTTGGGGAAGGAAAGAAATGTCATTTGGTGTGTCAAGAGTTCTTCTGGAGGGGGCCATGTTCTCATTTTGCCCCTCTTGTAGTTACAGACCTGGGAATAGAGACACAATCGTAGAAGCTTAGGCCATTTCCACACTACACTGTTATAGTGTTATTATTCCACTTTCAACATCCTATGGAATTCTGGGACTTGCAGTTTAGGGAGGGGCATTTAGAATCTCAGCCAGAGAGCTCTTTGGCCTCAGTAAACTACAAACCCCAAATTCCACAGGATGGTGAAACTGGAATAATAGCACTATAACAGTGTAGTGCAGATATGGCCTCAAAGAGACCAAAAGGGCCGTTTTGTTCAACTCCCTATCATGCAGAAATACACAAAAGATTTTCATCCAAACTCTGCTAAAAGATCTGCAAAGATGGAGAGCCCTCCCTACCTTGAAACAGTCTATTTTATTGTGGAAGATGGTTGTAAAGTATCAAAATTAGCACTAACCCAACTATTAGGTAGGTGGCATACAGTCTGGGCAGTGGTACTGGTGCTACTGGTAACAGGGAAGCTTAGGCAGTTTAGAGACGCTTACAGAATCTGCCTGTGCCACATTCCAGCAGAGATGTTGAACTTCCTTTGAGCCAGTTATAAATACTAATACATTTTTATCTGTTGCCCACATCTCCCCAGGCTTGAAGAGAGGTACAACACAGATACAATTAAAAACAAATTATGACTAAAATACCCTAAAAACACAAAACATTTAAAATACAGATATATCCTAGTTAAAATATATTTAAAAAGTACAATTAGAAGTACAAATACAATTAAAACTACAATGAAAAGTATATTTAAAAATAGACTGGTTAGGCCTGCCAGAAGAGACAGGGTCTTTAGTACTTTTTTGAATTCGGACAGCATATTTTGCTGTCGGATCTCTTCTGGCAGGTCATCCCACAGTCTAGGGGCAGCCGACAAGAAGGTCCTCTGGGTTGCCGGTCTAATCCTGGCTGGTTTAAATAAATGGACCCCAAAACAGAATTAAATGTGCCCAGAAAAAAAATGTATTTCTGAAATTTCTCAAGCCGGGTAAGAGGGGATTCCTTCAGCCTTTTCAGCCTCTTTAAAGTTAACAAAAATGACCCAAAGGGGATTTGCATGATATAGATACCACCCCACATCTTTTTATTAGGTATTTTTTCAGCTGAACCATCTCATGTTTACCTCCCTGACACACTTCAAAAATATTGCATTTTCTTTTATCTCCCACTTTGCTTGAGCCCTCTGTGAAAAACACACTAGAAGTATATTACACAATGAACTTGTTCTTCCAAAAAGAACATCAGTTTTTTTAAAAAAATGGCCCAATTCCCAATAGCACAGTGATACAATAATGAAATTACACAAATATTTAAAATGATGTTTTGATTCTTTGAAGGATAGAGGTTAGTTGTTTTCTTATAATTCTCGTCCTAAATTACTTACATTCAATTACAATATTGATATTACTGGTACTGAATATTGCTAATTGACCTATTGTTATGGGTTTACATTTTTGATAGGTTTTAATTGAGTTACAATAATGTGTTATCATTGTCATCACAGGTACAGGTAAAGTGACTATGGCTACGACTATTTCTTGTATTTATTTATTTTTTTCCTGGCATTTTTATTTACATGTACAAAATGAATTAAAAGAACATCCTAAAGTCCAGAAGTTCTGTCCGTATTCAGTCCAAGTAGAATGAAAGGTTCTCAGAACAATAACAGAACTGAGGAATTCCTTTCATCCTTATTATTAATCCTATTGATACTTTGCCACAACTATAAAATACTATTTGGAAACTTTGCCGCAAATAACAAAATATCTTCTACCATCTCTGCTGGGGAAAAAATATGTATAATTCTGTGTGAATCCTCAGGACAATTTCACACACAGTATCAACGCTGACTTGAACTTCCCTTGAACTGCTGGTATAATCTCTGTAGAAATTGTCAATATAGGACGGAAGGCAGAAGAGTGTCATTTTAAAAACAAATGCACATTCTGCCTAAGGTTTCATGTGTATGCTTTTATACTTGCATTACAAAATGGGAAGGGCACCTGCAGGGCAGATCTTATGTTATATCCATCACAATAACAAAAGTTTTTTAAAAAATAAACAAGGGCTAATCCTAATTGTTAATTGTTTAGGGAGCAATGACAATCCAAAAAAGCAGACCAAAAAAATGAACAATTCTCTTTCAAGTTGCAAAAGCCTTCCTGGCAGGTCACCTAGGGCCCTAAAAATGGCAAAATGGCTCCCACAACCCCTGGGGACGTCTTTTTTTTAAACGTTTTTGGCAGTGGGGTGTATGGCTTTGCAAGTTTGGGGAGGGCAATGCAGCCTCCTAGCCTCTGACAGATGCCTAACCCTGACACACACATATGAGGGAAAGCTTCATATCAAATGATACGTTAAAAAAAAGACTTACATAAAAAATGAATGTGATTTTTCAGGGTTTTTTCCCCACAATGTAGGTTAATGTGAAAATTCGATGTATTGACTTATGGTTGAACATAAACAAAGCAAATATAGACTGATTTAAGATGCTGTGGTGTGACTGAGGGAATGACAACTTACAACCATTTGCCGTGTCCTGAGTGAGTCAAACAGTGGGTCACTAATCAATTCTGCCCAGAGGTTTTTCCCACGGCATCATAGCTCTTCATTGCTAGAAGCTTGTATTACATATTCAATTCCTCACATGGGAGATATATTTTCCCACATAAGCGAACTGCAGGTGAATGGCTCTTAATCCCTTGCCCCCTACAACTTGAGGAAAGGACAACTGTGTGACAATTCTTTCCTAATACAAACAGCCAGCAAAGAGGAATAAGCAGCTGAGAGACATCAGGGAGAATCCTGATGGATTCAGGGATTTCGCAGCTATCTAATGTTTAAAGGCTTCTTTGAACTACTCTAGCTCAGCGACTATAAACTACATACTATAGTATGTAGTCTTAAAAACAAACAAACAACCCCAGACTCTGGCATGTTTTCCACAATTCTTTCACTCTCTGCAAGTGTGGGATAATACCGAGGATCCACTCAAAATCCCAGAAAAATGGAGATACTCATCAGGGGCGACATGAGAAGCAAAAAAGCAACACCCAAATATGCATCCTTTAATGAACCTAAAATCCCCCCCCCCACTTCAAGGGCATAAACCATATCACAGTTGTGACAACAATTCATGTCAAGGTGCTCTCTGCTTTTATCATTTTAACACTGAAAGATGACACTTCTAAAAAGCTTGTTACCTTAGATGCTCTGCTCACTCAAAGTGTGTTATTTTCCTTCCCCCCCACCTTCCTTCATCTTATTTCTCTTGCTTTTGTCAAGTACAAAATGGTGTGTTTGGCGGCTTTTTGATAGTTTAGTTCAATCAGTAATGTGCCAAGAGACCATGAAATCCGCTAAAAGTAATTAAGTCAAAACTATTAGTCTGATTGCTGAAGAAACATTCCTTTCCTGAATATGCATGAAAATAAGTGATACTTTCCCCTCAAAAAACATGGTGGAGGGAGGTGGGGAGGAAACCTAACTATTGTAATATTATTGTCACATTCTATGCTGTGCACTTTTTCTTGCCTCAAAAAGAGAGGAAAACAGCAATATTATCAAACACTTCAGCTCCAAAGTTATAATTATGTTTACTGGAAGGAGAAATACAGTTGCTGATGAGATGCTGGTTGGTTGGATTGTGAGAAAATAGCAAGAGCATGCCAATGATCTATTCACAATTCAAAAGCACACACCAGAAAAATAACAGCCTACAATTAAAAAATATTGCTCAGTGCTTGTTTTTCTTGAGAAACACCAGTTGAAGCATTAAATATGGGTATAAACACCAGGATGTCTGTTTAACAAGCATGGACAACCACTCATTCAGTGGAATGGTGCATATGAACTGCATGTAAAAGGTTAGTGTGTGAGGAACTTACTTTTTGAACTTTCAACATCATGGTCAAGGGCTTCTGGGAGAAAAGGAAAATATTCTTCCAAACTCTGTATAAGGTCTTATCAATTGATCTACTCACACATACTTTATTGAGTGAGAAATTGGGAAATGCCTCTGTTCTCTGTCCTCTACACTGGGAGGTTTTAAACTTTAAATTGTTTCTGTTGGAAATTCTTCTGAAGGAACTTGCAAATTTGTGTAAATTCTTCATAAGTAAGCAAACAAGCTTATCTTCTATCTACATGAGTCAAATCTAATAGATGCAGAAGTACTTACCATGGAGAGGCCAGGTATTTTATTCTTATGAAGAATGAAATGAAATGAAATTCTAACAAAATGTACTTTTCTGTAAAGCCTAGAAGGTTATCAGGGCTGAACTGTAGGAATACCCTCCAGCATTTCACAGATGAAAATTGGGACACATGTGGTCAAACAAATAAACAGTGTGTCAAGATGGCAAAAGTTATTAATGAGATAAAACAGACAAGCTAGAAGAGTCTGCAGCAATTTGCTTCTGTCTGAGCCTGCTAAGAGGGTAAGAGTCCACTCCTTCCTCTCCTTTCCTCATTGCTAAGTTTGCAAACTACTTTTGCACTTTGAACTCAATTTGCAGCAAATGAAGTAAAGCAAGGACAAAGGGTGAAAGTGGGAGAAGGAGAGAGAAACTGGGACAATTTTATTTTTTCATGTTTATTATTTTATTGATGTAAGAAAAATTATAAAGTATATATTAGCTAATAACCATTATCCAGATGCATTATATTTTTAATATTTTAAATATTTTAATTGGAATTGAAAAAGTGGAACAATAAAGGATTAATCAAGGCTTCCCTTCTAAACTGGAGCAGTTGGAGATCATGTAAATATAGACCCCACTGTGGCCAGGAAGTTAAAACCAAGCAATACACCAAGGCCACGAAATCTTTTTTGCACAGGCAAGACCACATCTGAAAATGAAGCTTTGCATAATCCTTCCTGTTCATGAAGACTCAATGAATTAAGACATGTTGATGCTCTAAACTTTATTATATCTAAGAGGTCCCACAGCATCAAACCTTTCTCCATTTTTAAACATTAATAGTTATGTTGAAGTTTAGATAGTCTTTAGTAAAAGGCGAAAGATTTGTACGATCTGAAGAGAAACCAGAGTAAACCAGAAGCTTAGATGGTCTTCATAATCTGAGGTCCTAGCTTACTTAAGAGAGCCAGTATGTTGCATTAGTTTGAATGTTGGGCTAGAACTCCAGGAGACCATTGGCAAGCCACTTCTATGACCTTGGGCAGCTCATTCTCTCAGCCTCAGAGAATCCCTCGGAACAAATCTTGCCAACCTGTCTCTCATGGCAGATTCATCTTAGAGTTGCTATAAGTCAGAAATGATCTACACCACAGATGGAGAATGCAATCTTGAAGATTTTTCAAGAGCTTATTATGGATTGCTCACTGCACAGGACAATCTCTTTCTGTCTCTCTCCCTCTCCTCCCCCATCTATGTAGGCATTCTCCCTCCTTGTTGGATTGCTGTCATACTATGAGAAACATAGATTTAAAATCATGACTGCTCTTGGGGAATTGAGTCGTGCAGAAACCTACTACAACCAGACCTTGGAAGGTTACTTTTCTGAAATACAACTCCCAGAATCTCCCACTAGCTGTACTAGATGAGACATTCTAGGAGAATTAACCCCAAAACAGTATCTTTCCTCCAAGCTAAGGCCATTTCCATGTGACACTGTTACAGTGCTATTATTCCACTTTCAACATTCTAAGGAATCCTGGGGAGGGGCATTTAGAATTCTCAGTCAGAGAGCACTTTGGCTTCAGTAAACTACAAGCCCCAGAAGCCAGCAGGATGTTGAAAGTGGAATAATAGCACTATAACAGTGTAGAGCAGAAATGGCCCAAATCTTAGCAATTACCTTTTATTTTACAGTAAAAGGCAAAAGGGAAAAATATCAGTTGGATTTTGAATGAAGCAAAGCTAATTAGTACACACTGGCCAGTGATACTCTATTTTAGGTGGAATTTATATGTCAGTGGAGGGCAGGGATTGAAATGCTGAAAGACTTATTTGCTATAGAATATTCATGAGTGGTAAGGATGAACGAACAGATCTGCAAGATGCCTGGGTAAAACAATGAGAACTGTCAGAAGAGAGGGATACAGTTTGGGAGATAATGCAGTGGAAAAAAATTGCCTTTCTTCTTTACATTTTAACGTCCAAAGTGTTTTACAAACTTCACATACTAATATTTATTGTTAATTCATAAAGTGGGCTGCCATTTTCATTTCCAGTATGAGGAATGGGAACTCAGACTGAGGACATTTCTGCACTACATGGTTACAGTGCTATTACTCCACCTTCAATATCCTATGGAATCCTAGGGTTTGTAGTTTAGGGAGGGACCTCTCCTCCCTAAACTGCAAACCCTAGGATTCCATAGGATATTGAAAGTGGAATAATACCACTGTAACCATCTAGTGCAGAAATGTCCTAAAAATGGGAATCAAAGGTGAAAGCAAATGCTGAACCAAGGCAGGAACATAGTAAGTGAAGCCACTAGTCTGCCATTTTCAGGAAGAATCCAAAGTGCTGGTGATGACTGTAAAACCCTGAATGGTTCAGATCCAGGTTATTTGAAGAACCTTACTCTCAAGGATGAACCATGTTTTGAGACCTGTAGATGCCTGTTAGGTTGTGAGGCTCTTGCCATGGGAAAGGAGTATGATCTGCTGAATGTGCACTGAGGCAAAGGTAGTCAACCATTGCATAGAAAGTTGTGTATCACTGCTAGGCTTTGCCATGATTGTTACAAAGCATCTATTTCCAATTGTTCATTGCAAAAAAATACCCATGCTAGGCTTTGCTACAATTGTTATAAAGTATTGCTAATTGCTCAGGGCAACAATGTACCTTGGAGAGGGGAAGAACAGATAAGGGTGACAATGAAAGTAGCAACTGAGGAGACATGTTGTTTTGAGAACCTGCTGCCTGTGAGATAAGAGCAGGAAAAATGTGACTGGGAGGGGCATTTAGAATTCTCAGCCAGAGAGCACTTTGGCCTCAGTAAACTACAAACCTCAGAATCTGACAGGATGTTAAAAGTGGAATAATAGAACTATAACACAGTAGTGCGGAAATAGCCTGGAACTGAACCTGGGACTGTGTGCACAAAAAATATGTGCTCCTGTATGGAGTTATGCACCTTTCCATCAGTGAATACACAGTTGAAGATTTTGAACACATTTGGAATCAACAGCTGCACAATGCATTTTGATTGGTAGTGCTAGGAAGTGCTTTCCTCCATGGATCTTGGGAACACTAAAACAAGAAGCGAAACTGACTGCTATTAACCCCAGTATTTGCCCTCTTTTCTCCAGTGAAACCAGCGGACACTCTGCGCTGCTGTATGGGCTTTAGATTAACAGCATCACTAAGACTAAGACATTTGGCAGCCAAGTGATGGAAGCCTAATGCCAAGTCACAGGCTCTTATTTCTCAGAATGGGGGACAATCTAAATTCCTGTATCAATCACTTAGGGTAGTTCTGCAGTGCTTACAAGAAAGGGAAAACTGATGGGACACTTTTATTCTTTTATCCAGTAGTATGGCCTGAGCCAGCATATTCTTTCACAAAAGGAAAGGTGCTGTTTTCTAGCACCAACAGTGCTGAATCTTGTGTAGCAATTAACTCTTAGGCCCTTTTTGCACACTGTTTCTAAAGCGAGAGGTCCCTTGAGCATCGCGTAAATGGGAGGAGTGGTCTGCATGATGCACTCCCATTTACGTGATGCTCAAGGGCCTGATGCGGACTGTGAACACATTTTTTTATTTTTGACTTAAAGTCGAAAATGCTGCGCAGTTGCATGTCGCTCTGAGGCCCCACACGCACTTACCTGTCCTGCAGAGCCTTGGGAGCCGGGCCAGTCGTGCTTCCTGCCCCAGTGCAGCCTACAGCTCCCAGGCTGCACTGCGGAAGGAAGGGGTGGGGCAGGAGTGGGGCGTTTGCGCAACTAGCAGGCCAGCTGTGGCGAGGAAGCAGAAGGGATGTGAGCGCCTCATGCAAGAGGCTGCTCACATGAATGCCGCCCCCCACCTCCACGAAAAGGTAAGGTGCAGAAAGGGCATTAGAGAAATTAATTTATCCCACCCCCCATATTAGCAAAAATTAATATAATATAATATAATATAATATAATATAATATAATATAATATAATATTTATTCTTTTCTGGTAGACGGGATAACAGGGAGACACTGTACTGAATACACATGAATAAATGGAACCCTCTAAGACCATCTCAGAAAGCCACTGTGCTGTAGTGGTTTGGGCTTTAGACTATGACAAGGGTTTGATTCTCCACTCAGTCATGGAAACCCACTGGGTGATGTTGGGAGTGTCACACACTTTCAGCTCCCAGAAAACTCCATGATAGTTTCACCTTAGGGTCACTGCAAGTTGGAAACAATTTAAAGGCACATAAGGATAACAGCAAGGCCAACTCAGTGGTCTTGGTACAAAGATCTTCCAAAGACTGCCAGTTCTAACAGCACAGGTTACTGAGGTGTTGACATTCATATTTCCCCGTCTGAGAACATGCAGACCTACTCCCTTGCTGCAGATGAGGAAAAGACAGACTGTGTGATAGCTAACGGATGCAATGTTGCACAGCTAGAAATAAACTATCTACATATATTAGTTTATTCTCAGGTAGCACTCATATTTTTATGGATTATGGGCATTCCAGCTTAAAAGCTTTTAATGCTAACAAAGTAAAGGCATTCTGTCAGTGTTCTTTTTCTCCTTGACAGATATTCCACGGTAAGAATAAGACAGAAGTTAGTGCATGTGTGTGTGTAGTATTATGAACGGAAGACAAAATAACACAAAACCAGTACAATTCAGTAAATGAGCCAGGACAATGGTTAGGATTAGGGTAGTGGACATACTGACTGGAGTATTCTGAGAATTGTAGTTGGAATTTTTTTCCCCCAAGCTCTGATTCTGTTAAGTTTTTGCTCAGCACTATCTAGTAGCAACCATGGCTGTACAACTACGTTTCTTGCAGTATGGCTGCTCTCCACAAAGAAGAGCTTCGGTCTGCATGTGAGAGAGAGATACACCCACATCCAATCATGCACACAGACTGTCCTGTGTTGTGAATATCAATTGTTAACATCTTCAGTTTGATTTAGAGGCCTGGAGTTCTTAGCGGTAAGAGTGAAGGGTTCCTTGGGTACTTAAAAGATGCAGGCTTTATTATTCTCTAGTTCCTTCCCTATCCAAGGCCACAGACCAACTGTTCTAGCCTTCCCTACATATCCCATTTAAAAAAGAAAAACAACTTGGAGTAGATTGTCTATAAATGGTTTAGGACATTCTAACTAACCTGGCCTAGATCAAGGAATAGATCCTCTGCAAACAATATACTTTCATGATTGCTTCATACTGCTAGATTCTTCTGTATTCTTGAATTCTGTAATAATGACTGGAGTGTCAGGCCATTTCTGCACTACACTCTTATAGCGTGATTATTCCACTTTCAACATCCTATGGAATCCTGGGGTTTGCACATACACACATATTTTACCTTCAAGTGCAGTTAGTCTTCCTTTTTGTAAATGCAATAAAGTATATTGTAAGTACAGAAGTATAAAGTACCTCTCTGGCAACTAATGGCTTAATGAGACAAGAAAATGGAAATCTGCTCATAGATGCATCTCTTCAAAATATGTCAAATAGCAGCCACTTGGGGGCACTGATTTGGATCAGACTACAACACAAGAGAAATATTGTTTTCCTGAAGAAAACTGGCCATCAAAGATGCTTTTTGCTTCATATTTGTATAGTCTCCCAATGGGGAAAATAAAAGTTTGGAAGGAGGAGGGATCGTTTTCATCAAGGGAATGACAGCAGAAGGCAAATGGTTAACTTTCCTTCTCCAAGATTCTGTTCCAAAAATCTCTTTCTCCTTCTCCCCCACTTCTATTTATTAAATTGAAAGGAGTTGGAGACCTGATCACAGGCCCCCATCCTCTTGTCTGGTTAGGCCCATTACCCTATGAATATTACTACTGGGCAGTTTATTAGTTACCATAATCATTATACTTTTAAGTGTTTAATGCATTTTGCAATTCAAAGCAAATTTATCCTATTTTATTTATTAGCACAAGATGCCAGGGATAGAAATAGGGATTTTCCCCACTTTCCATTTCAAACAAAATCGAAAACATATTTTTCTGCCTGTTTCAACAGCACATGTAGTCCTGTATGCATAACACAACACAAGAATGGCTGGTTTTTGCAAGATAGGGGTGAGGGCATTGTAGATCAAACAAATTCCCTTTCTTGTCTGTGCAATCCCATTTTGTGGTATCTTTCTGTACACAGAAAACCAGAGCATCCTGCATGTGTGGGTAGAGCAGATTCAGTGCTCTGCTGCCAAAAGCACAGGACCTTGCACATGAGGAAATGAGACCAATACAAACTTCTGTTCTCATTCATGTATAAATACTCACTCTTGATTTTTGCTGTTTTACTATCTCTGCCTAAGGAAGCTTGTAAAGCTTTGAAAACTAGCATGATTTATTTTGCTTCTTTTGGTTGGCCCAATAAAGGAATCACCACAGTATGGATTCTGTATCTTTTTGGTCAACATAGCCCTAGAACTTCTCTTCTTTTTTTCTTTTTTTTTTTGACCTGAGAATACCAAATTTCATTGCAAACTATGGATGTTAAACTTGAGGAAGTCGGTTTTGTGTCATCATACACTGGGGACCATTTTTCTGATGACTACGAGGTGAACCTGATTTGCCTCATTTGATTTGCTTGACTGTTTCCACACATAGTTTTGTATCCCATATCCTCCAATACGTCACAGATAAAAATTGTGACATATGTGATCAAGAAATATCAAAGCATGGTCAAGTTGGCAAAAGTTATGAATGAAGAGGAACAAACAAGCTAGGACAGGCTGCAGCAATTTGCTTCTGCCTGGGCCTACTGGAAAAGACAAGATTAGACCCCTCTTTCCCTCTCTTCCCTGCTGACTTACTACATATACTTGGGTATAAATTGACCTCATGTATAAGTCAATAGCAAGTTTTGCAGTCAAAATTATTGACTTTAATATGACTTGTGGATAAATTGAGGGTCATTCCATGAAGAGGGGAAAGCACTAGCACCACCTCAGGGGACCAGCTGCCCCTGCCATTTTTCCAACCAGACGTTCAAAAAGGCCTTTCACCAGTCTACTCAGAGAAGGGGATGGTTCTTTTTTTTTTTAATTAAAGTTAAGATACAATATAAAATTCTTATTTAAAAAAAAAAAGGAACCATTCCGTTCTTTGAGTAGACTGGTGAAAGGCAAGAGCATAGTTCATTCAGGAGAATCTAAAAGAAGCACCAACCTTCTCTGCTCTCTTGGCGCTTCTTTGAGAGAAAGCACCAAAGAGCCACTGCCACCATTTTCCTGCCTAGGCATTCAAAAAGGCCAGAAGTAGTACTGTGGTGGAGAGAGTGGAGGGGGCTGGTGCTTCTTTTAGGTTCTTCCAGGATGGACTAAGCTCTTGATTTTTACCACTCTACTCCAAGAACAGGATGGTTCCTTTTTTGATAGAAGTCAAGGTACAGTACTTACACTGATCTGTGGATGTCAACCCAGGTTTTTTGGGGGAGAGGGTTAATTTTTTTGACTAAAATTTGTAGAGTTATACATGAGCATATACAGTAATTGAATGCAAACTACTTTTGCACTTTCAACTCAGCTTGTAGCAAGTGAGGTAAGCTGTGGACAAAGGGGGAAAGTAGAAAAAGGAGAGAAAAACTGGGACATTCTAAAAGCAGATAAAAAAAGGGAGAAGACAGAGGACTAATAATGACTGTCCCTGACAAACCGAGACAGTTGGAGGGCATGCTACCCAGACTTGAGAAGACAAAACAGGGTTTTCTTATCCAGGGTTCTCTAGAACCCTAGGATTTTTGGAGAGGTCACTATGGGTTCCATGAAACATTATGGGTAAAACAAATAAACAAATACACATCTTGAGTTGTAAATATAATAGTTGCAAGCTGCAAGTACAGGTCTCAGAGGGAGATGATTTGTAACTTTGAGCATATCCAGACTGACTGAAAAGTCTCAGATTTTGTTCCTATTCTTTCCAATTTTATACTGGATTAAGATTTTATACTGGATTACTTCCTGGGGAAGTAATATACAAAGTTTCTGATCATACTGAGAACTGACAGAAAATATTTTGTGATAAACAAAATGTGTATGGATCTCCAAAGTAAAATTGGAAAGAACAGGAACGAAACCTGAAACTTTTCAATCAGTCAAGATGCATCCTTAATCTGGATGTGCCCTTCAAAAGTAGAATCCAAACCTTACTGTCTCTGTTTTATTTCCCTTTTCCCATTCAGTTTATGGCCGCAGGGGGTTAGGGCTGAGGCTTACTATACACATATCCTATCTTACAACATCTCCTAGCAAAACAAAGATGGTGTGACCAGAATAATGTCACTTTTTTTCTCCTTGGACACTGCTTTACCATCTTTGCATGATGATAAAGCCTGTGAAATTTCATAAACTAGCATGATATATTTTCTGCCTTTTGATTGGCCCAATAAAGATACCACCACAGGCTGGATTTGTAGTTTAGTGTTTTTCACTTTTGTCTTAAGATCTCTGTGGTTTCTGATCTATCTGTTAGTTTACTGTAATATCCACATGGGGAATACTCACGCTCAGAAATCTGTCATGTCTCAGCATATCTGGGTTAGAACCTCTTGCAGTTACAAACTGACAGCTCATTAACAGAACTAGAACTTAAATGGGATATACAGTAGCTGATATTTAAAATTCCTCATCAGATCAGAAAACCGTGAAGCAAAATTTTAGTACTATGTTCTCCTGTTTCCTGGCCAAATGGTGATAGCAATGCAAATGTGAACACACACACACACACACACATTCTTATTATCTCAACATCACAGCTATTAGTGTAGTTTACCAGATTATTTGGCATCATAGACAACCCTAAAAATGGAAAATAGGATGGCAAATAAGAGCATCTCATATTTGTGAATGAGTCACAAACCTGAAACAGATATGGACCCTATTCCATCTCCATCTCTCTTCCACCCTTAAGGGGTATATGGGTGGTGGTAGTCTGGAAGCACTGGGGGCTGCCCTTTGGGACCCCCAGGCCTGCATCTGGCCCATGGATGACATTTATCCATCTCTGATCTAGGGCAGGCAAAATTGGATTTCATCATGCCAGTGTATTGAAACAGCTGTTCCTGTTAGATGCAAAGCAGCCGTGATTCTGCCTTTGACTGCTATTGTTTCCGTGACACAGAAATGAGTTCTGCTCTTCTGTCTTGAATTTCTGGCACTCCAGACGCAAAGACCCAATCTGAATGCATGAGAGTCAAAGCATTCCTTTCATTTCAGCAGCTAGTACAAGCTTCCAGAAGGTCATGCAAAAGCCACTCGTGTGCGTTCAGCTACTGGATTATGTTTTGTGTACAATCAGATTTAATCATTTCTAATTGACATTGTCAGATGCTTCAGACCAACCCTCTAATTCGCATAAACTTTTAACTCAACTACCTTAAGAGCAAAACCTACAATTGGCTTATTTTTCCTTGACAGCAGGAATAGGAATAGTGCTTCACATGCAGCCCCCAATTCCTGTTTTGTACCCCATCCAGACCACCCCTCGTAGACCACAGATCCCACCAAACTACAAAAACCAAAACCAAACCATAGCCCAAACTGCTGCAAAATGGCCATTGTTGCTCAGAAGTTTGTCTGCTGAGCAACAACAAAATCAAAAACAGCAGATTTTTAGCCAGAGACAAAACAGGAAGTGGCACGTCATTTTCAGAAGGCACTGTGGAATTACAGGGGTAAAAAACTGGTTGTCACCCTCAGTTCACATGCCCCACTGCTGCTTCACAAGGATCTTTTAGCTAAGATGAACAAAGGTCTAGTTTCTGAACAGCAAAGGTCAAAAAACCTAACCAATCCAAAACTAAATACTGCCAGAGGATGGAAATATCTATACTTGCGTAGACCCAATTTGCACATTTATAGCTTTTCTGTGGGAAAAGAGAGAGCAAAGTTAATAAAACAAATAGTATATGTTGATGTTACCAGAATCAGCACTGAGACTGCACAGATTCCTCAGTGTCCAAATATCTCAACAACCTACAGAAACTGAGATAATTCTAAGGTGGGAACATGAGAAGATTCAAAGAGAGCCTCAAAGAAGGAAGAATGTCCCTGATTGAATCAATGAGACTTACCCAATTCCTACTGATTTAAAACACCTTGAAAGGCTTACTCTTGTTTAGACTAATAATTGAATTTAGCCCAATGCGTTAAAAGAAAAGAACACTGACCTGCCTAACAAAAGCCAAACAAGAAGTTATTTCTAAGTTTTCCACATCCATTATTCACCTCCGTTGGTGAGAATGCATATTTTACAGAAAACGAGCTCTCTAGCTGACCCATATTAATGTCTACAATATTTCAGATGAAATGGCGTGGACATCACTTTAGAAGATACTCTCAAAAGCACAAGATAATTGTTGCAAAGGACTTAGCGCATTCGCAAAATCATAAATTTAGCAGTTTTAACACCTATGGGAGGAGTCAAATGTGGCACAGAACAAGGGAAAGCAGAATCACCTATGTATTTCTGTGGCCCTTTCTGCAGCTTACCTTTTTGCGGTGGTGTCCGGTGGTAATCTTAGCAGTGGCTCTGCCAGGAAGGGAACACGATGGCAGTGCTCCCCTCTGCCCGGGACTGGCGCCCTGCGGAAAGGAGAGTTATGGACACACCGCTTGCTACCACAGCACAGCTGGGTACTTTCCCA
This sequence comes from Ctenosaura bakeri, assembly GCA_948474755.1. Lineage (NCBI taxonomy): Eukaryota > Metazoa > Chordata > Lepidosauria > Squamata > Iguanidae > Ctenosaura > Ctenosaura bakeri. Next base: position 26,108 of record CAOLHI010001995.1, on the reverse strand, counting down.
GGCTCTGCTGGGCAGGAAGTGCCGCCATTGCCCTTCCTGCCCCTCCGCAGGATAGGTAAGTATGAGATGGTGGTGCAATCGCAGTTCATTGACTAGGAAAACCTGTCAATGATGTAATCTGTGATCACGCTGCCTGGAGATGGGAGAAGGATGGGACCACAATGATGTCATGCAGAAGCACTGTAGTGATCCCAGCCTTCTCCCATCCCCATGGTGGGGCAGGAGGGTGCTGCAGACAGGACCTATGTGTATGTGCCTTCAAGTCATCTGTCAGCTTACGGCAACCCCATGAATATCACAGGGTTTTCTCAGTCAGGGAATACTCAGAGTGGGGTTTTCCTCTGAAATATAGTTTATCTATCTATCTATCTATCTATCTATCTATCTATCTATCTATCTATCTATCTATCTACCTACCTACCTACCTATCTATAATCATGTTTATTTCTTGCCTTTCTGTTAAAAAAACACAGAAGTCAACTCATGAATTCAAATAAAACACATAAAAACATGTTAAAAAGAAACAATTGAAAGCAGATCAATAAAAGGTCCCTTCAGTTACAACTAAAGTTAGATGCCAGAGGCCAGTCTGAAATCCTACAGAATCATCCTATGGAATACTGGGATTTGCAGTATAGGTAAGAATATTTAGAGTTTGCAGCCAGAGACCTCTAGGGCCTCACCAAACTACAAATCCCAGGATTCCACAGGCTGTAGCCATAGTAGTTAAAGTGGAATCATAGTGCTACATAGTAGTACGAAAGGGCTCCAGGATTCCACTTGATGTTGCTAGGGCAGTGACAGTGGGATCATTGTACTGTAATTGTGCAGTGTGAAGGGACACTTGGTTTGGGCTAGCTGAAGATATTTTGGGCCTAATGCAAAAGACAAGTTGTTTCCTCTTTATTCTATACACAGAGCTGAATGGACTAGCACCTTTTATCAGCACTGGTGGCAGGCTAACATCTCAGTCAGCAGAGGGCAATTCATGAGATGCACACAACTCTGTCCTCCAACAGACAGGAATAACAAAGGAAGGAAACCCACAGGAATAGCTGGTGGTGGTGGGGCTGTCATTTGTTATGGTGTGCCTTCAAATCATTTCCAACATATGACTAATTTCCACACTACATTCTTATAGTGCGATTATTTCAACATCCTATGGAATCCTGGGGTTTGCAGTTTTGAGAATCCCGGAAACCTCAGGATTCCACAGGATGCTGAAAGTAGAATAATCGCGCTATAAGAGTGTAGTGCGGAAATGGGCTAAGGCAAACTGCTACTGCTACCACTCAATACTTGCAGCCTGATTCACTGATAGGGCTCAATAATTCAGGACTTAAACATTCAGCCAGGATCCAACCTTGAGATCTCTTTTCCATATTGAAGATAATAGCTGCCTTAAAAGTACATTATGATGATCTGGGATTGTCCTTAAAGAAAGGTAACTCTGAGAACATACAAAACTGCATTATCCTGACAACAACATAAATGGCCCACACCTATAAGGGGTTATGGATCATGTGTTCTAGACAGATTGAATGAATGAGTATAATCTAGTCTATGAGACAGAAGAAGGAACAACTCAAGTAGAAAGTTCCCCCTTTCATGAGCTTTCATTTATAAGATTCAGAATGTCCAAGGAACCTCAGGAAGAAAGTGTGTCACATCTAATAATATAATTTCATCTACATCTCTAACTTGCTTCTTTGCCTTCTCATTATTACAGCTTCAAAAGTACCGTACTTCCTTCTTTTCAAGCCAACTCTGGCTGACCTTGCCATAGATTCATTAGTTCTGACACCATCTCTTCAGTTAGTTGCTGAGAAAAATCTCTCTAATTTATACCAACCTTTTCTACATTCCAGAGCTGTTATATCTTTCATTTGTTCATCACAGGTTGTTAATCCTAGGTCTTGTGTTTAAAATCCTTGCAATCACTATATTTCAGAGGAAGAAACTGGCATACAGATCACATCATCCCAGTCACATCACATCACATCATCCTCAGAGGTGGGATGGGATTTTTTTTAGCTAAGTAACAATTTCTAAATTTATTATATTGGCTTTCCACACTTTTCTGACAGATTAGGGGATGGAGCACTGTCAGAAAATAGAATTGGTTGAAAAGTGGAACCCATGTACTATACTACAGGGAGTGAGAAGGAGTGAACAGAGGCTCACTTGCTACCAACTGTATATGCACCGTTTGCAAAGTCTTTCAGCTGGCTTTGGGTCTTCTTCCTCTCCCCCATTCTGTTATGTGAGCTATGTGTGTGTACAGCTACTTCTAAACAAGCCCCTATAGGGAAGAAGAACTGTTGAAAGAGCAGAAACTCCATCAAATCAACGGAACCTGTCCTTAATTTGGAAGTGTCAAAAGAGTGAATCGTCAGATAACAGGGCATCAAAAGGTGGGGGCTTCCTGTACCTCTAACTCAGTATGTGCAAATTTTATGCAAATCTTTTTGTCTTCTTTAAAAATGCATAGGTGGCTACCCTAGGTGTGGAGGAGTGGAATAAGTGGCATAGGGTTTTACCCACTAGCTAGAATTATTCTAAAGGACAGATTCTATGCTGCTACGATCTTGCAACCCTATACTGAAGATTGATGTTGTAAGAATTTGTTTTCAAACTGCGTAAATCAGAAAGGATGATCAAAGATGGAGAAACTGTAGCAGGTTCTAGAAGTCCTCAAACTGACATAGCACAGGTCAATGGAAGTTCAGAGAGCTCAGAACAAATCTAGCTGCTCATTTCTGACTAACACGGAGCCTATTTTCACAACCCTCCAAGGCATCACAGACACTGCTCCTACTGATGATGCATCAGAAGCATGTTTGGTCACATGAAGCAAAGCTAACAGCACACCCTCCACTTTGAAATAGTGTTTTTTACCATGTGCTGGTAGGTAGGCTCTGTCCATTTTTTAGGATGTAGCAAGGATGCATTGCACATTTGAGGCCACAGGTGCTTTTGGTTGTCACTGGTCAGCGTTGCTCATAGTAATAAGTGACTCAGCATTAGATATGTTTCACTACCACATCTGTAAAGACTATGTAAAGTCAAATATAGGCAAAGACTCTCGCAGATGTTGTTGGAAGCTGCCTTGGGTCCCATTCTGGGAGAAAGGCAGCATACAAATATAATACATACATAAAATAAAATAAATAACTAGCTACACAATGTAATTTCTGTCTAAGTTAGGATGGTGAACACCACAGGTTGTATAAGTTCCTGGTGAGAAATTGGGAAGAAGAAAACAACTTTTGTGGGGTTAAGTGATGTTAAGTAATTTCCAAGTCTACTCCTAATTGGATGAAATAATCAGATAAAATGCTTTGTGACTGGAAAGGGTTTTAACTCTGGGTCTCTCCAGTCCCAGTCCAACACACAAATTACTACAGCAAGGGTGGGTAAAGTATAGATTGCTGTCTGCCTGCTTCCATGGAGCCAAGTGCAGATCCCACCATCCCTTCATCAAAAGTTTTTTCTTTTCTTTTTAAAGGCTGCTCACATCCTCTAGGGGTTTCATCTCACTAAGCTCAGGGAACTTTTTGAAAATCTGAACAGAGTTCTGTTTACTTCCATTTTTTAATAAAAGGACTCCCCTCTGAGCCCAGAACAGGTTGAGGAAACAGAACATACTCTCCAACATTTCACAGATGAAAACTGGAACATACGTGGCCAAGAACATCAAGTCCTTGTCAAAATAGGAAAAGATATCCATGACGAAGAACACATAAGACAGGAGAGGCTGCAGCAGTTTGCTTTTGCCTGAGACTACTGGGAAGGGCAAGATTCTGCCACCTTCTCTTCTCTCTACCTGCTGAATTAATTGAGCACAAACAACTTTTGTATTTTAAATTCAGTTTGTAGCAAATGATGTAAGCTGAGGACAAAGGGGGGATGTGAAAGGAGAGAGAAACTGGGAAATTTTAAAATGAGCCAAAGAAATCTGACAACAGGATTGGTTGGGACTGTTCCTGCCAATTTTGAAAAGTTGGAGGGTTTAAAATAACAAAATTTTGATTAACGGAGTGGGTGGTGGGAGATACATAGGAAATTGCAGCCCTCCAAGATCCAGTGGTGAGCTGTGTATGATACACCCTCCAACTGTCTAGTTTCAGGCAGGGCAGTCACATTTTGTTGTTCACCTTACAGATTTCTCAGCTGTTTTTAAAATCCCCCACTTTTTCCCTGCCCTTCTGGATTGTTCAATTGATCAGATTGATTCAACTCTGAGTACAAAGTACTCCATGCTCAATTAGCTCAGCAGGGGGAGCTTGCACTTGGAAAGGAAGAGGCAGAGTCTTGCCCTTCCCAATCACAACAAAAGCAAACCACAGGCTGTTGAAGAACTGATGATCTCTTGAAGCAAAGGTCTGTTTGAAAGCAAGCTTTTAATCTTCTCCCCACTCTGCTGACTTCTGCTCAATATTCCTAGAACTCAGAAGTAGGTAAAGCTCCTCTCCCACACTATGATCTGCAGTAGCAAAGCTAGAGTAGCAGGCAGGTTTTAAATTTTCACTCCAGTCCACAGACTCTGCTCAATATTGCTGAGATTCAGGGGAAACTAAAACTCCTCTCCCCCACCACAATCTGCAGCAGTAAAACTGGATGTGAAGGCAGGCTTTAAGCCTCCTCTCTACCCTTCTGATTGTTCTCTTAATATCACTGGAATGGGAGGAAGCTAAAGCCCTCCCCTTCATCTGCAGCAACAAAGCTGGAGTCGCGGGCAGGTTTTAAACTTTCACTCCATCTCACTGGCTTGTTGGGACTCAGAGCAAAGTAAAGCTCCTCTCCCATCCTAGGATCTGTAGGAGCAAGGCGGTGTTGAAGACATGTTTTAAACCTTCTCTCCAGCCCATTGATTGTTGCAACATTCACTTAGAGGCGAGTGGGGCTTTCTGTACTTAAAATACAGTCAGCTTGCCACATCTGCAGGTTTAACTTTCACAGTTCTGATTATCTGCAACTCCCTCCAACCCTTGCCTCCCCACTTCAGGCTCTTCTTTGCCAGGGGAACCTTCCCTCTCAGCAGCTCCGATCAGACTGCAAAGCCCTTTAAAAATCCACCCCGGTCCTCCTTCTCCGCTAAGGACAGCTCACAGTCCAATCGCTCAACATCACAAACCCTCTTCCACTCCCCACTCCACCCAAGGAAGGAGATGAGCGTGAGAGAGGAAGCACAACCTCTTTCCCTCTCCATTCCCTGACCTGGCTTGGACCTTGGGTGCCTGCTTTCCCCAGCATGCCTCAGCCCCCTTCCCACAGATACACACACATATTTTGATATTTGTGTTTTTTCCACTTTGGCAAGAGTCCTGTGTCCCTAACCCTAGGGAATATAGAGAACCAACTGCAGTAATTTTCTATGCTCTTTCTGTGTTTGCCTCCCTTTCTTTTTCATCACATTCTACTTTTTTTTAAACCATACTCTGCTTATGATCAGCCAGACACGTCCTGGTTTTCATTTGTGAAATGTTGGAGGGTATGCTATGTCCAAAAACCCCAATGGCCACCGATCTCCTCTGCTCTTGGAATCTGAACAGGGTCAGCTCTCGTTAGTACTTGGATGAGAGGCCACTAATGAATAACGGGTGCTGTAGGCTATATTTCAGAGAAAGGAACTGGCTAAATCACTGGTGCCTAAGAAAACCCTGTGAAATTCATAGGGTCACCATAAGTCAATAGGCAATTTAAAGGCACAATCTCATGCACATATGCTATGATCCCCCAAGCCCTGGAACACTGGCAACCCTTGGACTACGTCAGGACTTTTCTAGCTACCTATGGCAGACTGGCATTTACCCCCATATACTGGGGACTGATACCATATTTGTCTCATAATAATCTTATATTAGCATACTTCCTAAAAACTGTGGATTGCTAGCTAATGACTCATGGACTGGCATCAGTCCATGGACCACCATTTTGAGTAGCACTGCACTACATCATGCCAGTTCTCCATACTTGTGATTGGTTTATACCAGGGATGGGAATCACACCGCCCATGGGTATCATTCAGGCCCCCAAGGCCATTTATGTGGCCCTCAGTCCTATGATGGCAGCCAGCAAAGGTTCACCACTCTCCAATTAGAGTCTTTATCAGCTGCCACAGACAAAGTTTACAACTGTATGTCATCCAGTTACTGTTTGTTGTTTCAGCAGTCTGAGTCGATAATAAATTCAGAGTAACAGTCCAAAGGAATATCGAGCAGGGCAGTCAGCATACAAGGCAAGGGTCAGTGTTTCCAGGAATATGAGTCAGAGAACCGAATATAGGATGTGTTGCTTCCACTGGTGACACCAGTTGTCTGCAACAGATTTCTCCTTATCCCCTCCCCTGTATTTATGGGCCTCCCCCAGCTGTTTGCCTGAGTAATGCATCTTCTCTGTATAAACACTCTGAGTCTTGTTGGCTCTACCTTTTCTATTTACACTGGGTGAAGTAAGCATTGTCCTGTCCATGTCTCTGTGTTGTGGCTGCTGGGGAGAGTCCTGTCATGTTTGCACCTGCAAACTAGTGTCTCAGTTCCCAAATTGACTCCTCTTTCCCAGGTTTCCAGTGGGTATGATTCTCCTATTTAATTCTGTTTCACACTCACTCTTTTGGAGCCCAACATAGTATTTAGAAAAAACAGGGGCATACCTCCAATTCCTTCCAGTCTGGAAAAAGAAAAGGGATGCATGCTGGTCATAGGAGACTAGGAATCAGACAATGGGTAAGTAAGTGTAGCTTCCCTACACTGGTATATCCATTTTCTTGGAAAACTTGTTTGAAATGCTGCTTATAAATAGTGGCTGGTATTCTGTATTGCAATTACGGATCCATAACCTAGAGTTAACAGATCTGTAACTGCTCCATATTCAGTTACACTACCTGTATATGATTGTAGCACTATTCCCATAATGGTAAGTGCCCTCTGAGTGCCACCTTAAACTCAAGGAGCTTGCTGATGGAGGGTCTGTTCTGCTGGCAGTTGGGAGCATAGCAGAATTATGCTTCCAGCCCCCTCCTATTAGCAAGCAAGGCTGCCAAAATCAGCAGCAGGATCCCTGTCATAAGACAGATTGCTGGATGGAGAGGGTGAGAAACATCATTCTGCTGCACCTCAACTGACAGCAGAACAGATCTCCATCCACTGGAGCAGCTACTGGTTGTTAGAGTAGGGTGTTTTTTTTTGGGGGGGGTGCCATATCAGACCAGGACATTATACTTAATGACCCATTAGTAACTGAGTCAGCAATGTACAGTCTTGGCCCACAGTAACAAATAAAGGGATAAACAAAAACTGTGGCTAATGTATCTGAACCATTGTCACGACAACCTTCCAGTCTCATTCAACATGAATCATGATTTGCGGGATTGCCTCACAGATCCATTCTGTCTCTTCCAAGACGACTGTTGCACAAAATTCTGCCAGTGTGGTGGGCATCTGCTTTAAAAATGGTCTGATTTCATGTGAGAAAGCAACCAAGCTCATCAAGAAAGAGTTAGCCAAATTTCAGCAGAGAGCTATGTGGAAATAGGAAGAAATGTATTCAAAAGTCTTGTTCCATCCCTAAGTAGTCCCCTACTACAATGTTACATTTTGCTCCATTGCTTTTTGATTCTGAGTGGCAATTATCAATGAAGGATGTGAGATAATGAATAAACAGAGGAAAAGAAATGGTAAACAAAGACACATGATCCCAGCTATATTCCAGACAACACAGATATCTTTGATGCTCTCAGTGTTGGTTTGTCTTGGCATTTCGCACCCTTCTTCTCAAATAGCTGAAGACGGCTACAGTACTCCTAACACACAGCAACATGCCAGCAGGGGTCTCTTTGTGATTCAGTGGCATCAAAACCCTCTGTTTTACTGCACTGCAGTCAGTATCATTACAGCTGCCATTCTCTCATAACATGGATAGAATACCGTCAGCCTCTCTCTTGTTCCCTCTCCCTGCCCTTTCCTTGCACAGTTTTCAAACACAAAGAGCATCACTGATAAACCCCAAGATTTTAAACTATGGCAGTGAAATCCCTGCCATATTTATTGAGAAGGAAGCATCGTTGTGCTAGGAGGTGGAAATTTAAAGGGGAAAGGCAGCAAAATGAAGTGCTTAATCCTTTCCCTGCCACATGTCCTGTGCTCCACAGGAACTTCCTGCAAGCTACTTTTCCTTCTATATGTTTGAAAGTCCAGTGTGTAAAAAGTTCAGTGGGCTGGGGAATCTGGATTGGAAAGACTGGCTTGCATTTTGTTGTTTCTCAGGGACATCTGGTGGCTTCCATATCAGTGATGTGATGAAGCACCTATGGGTTTTATTCTAGACATTAAAGATGCCATATGCTACCCCTCAAAATAGGTTCAATACCTTGGATCATTCCTTTGAAATCTGGAAGAAAAGGCAGAACATATTCACAGCATTTCTGACAAGGAAGGTGATGGCTTCCCCTGTGCTTTTTCATTCCAAATTCCTGTCTGCTAGTGTTGCAATGAGTGGTTAGTATATTTCCTGTACAGCTAGCTCCTAAACCAGGGCTTTAATTCTAACTTTGTTCCCAATGAAGACATTATTCATATTATTTTAGGGACTGTCAGAAAAGGAGCAAATTGAGAGCCTTTATTTGTAGGAGCCTCCAGTTCAACTCTGGTCTAGAGATAAAGTACAGTAAGGGGAGAGCATGGGGTCTCGAAACTGCACACCAATTTTTAGCACCTGGGCAGTAGACTAAGCAGGCACACATGTCATCTAGTCACAGTTTTCCCCACTATGATAAACTGTATTGTGTATCTATTTCAGTTAAAGCAATAATTTCTACATTCGCACCAATACAGGAAGCCCACACCTTTTGATCCCTGTTATCTGATGACTTGCTCTTTGGAGGCTTCCAAATTACAGACAAGTTCCATTAACTGGGCGGCAGTTTCCACTCTTTCATCAGCTCTTGCCTATGGAAGCTCACTTGGGATCACTTTCATATGTACACTGCTTGACAAGTAAGCTGACATGGGGAAAAAAGATGCCAAGCCAGCTCACAGTCTCTTCAGGCAGTACATACTGTTGGTCCCAAGTAAGCCTCCGTAAGTTTTTCATACTTCCTATAGTCCAGTACATGGGTTTACTTTTCAAACAATTCAAAGTTGTACATGCAAACTTCATGCAAATACATAATCCACACCCTTTTATCTTCTTTTTTTGGTGATGCACTTCCTCTATTTTGGCAGTCTCTCAGTGGCGAAATGAAATGTAAAAGACTGAGATCTTGTTGTTGTTGTGTTCCTTCAAGTTATTTGTGACTTACAACTATCCTAAAGTAACCCTATCGCAGGATTTTTTTTTTTTTTGGCAAGATTTGTTCAGGAGGGATTTGCCTTTTTGCTCTCCCCTGAAGCAGAGAGAATGTGACTTGCCCAAGGTCACCCCATGGGTTTCCATGGCTGAGCAGGAATTCAAACCCTGTTCTCCAGAGTTGTAGTGCAATACTCAAACCACTACACCACACTGGCTTGAGATCTTCTGTACACCTGTTCAAACACATACAACATGAGATACAGTGACGACTTGCTCACAAAAGGAATAAGTAGTGATAACACAACATTCCTTGTTTAGCTAAACTTTATAAATTTTTATTGGATTTGTAATCTGCCTTAATCCCTCACAAAGGACGCTCAAAGCAGATTTAAAGTAGCCATTAACCCTTCTGTGTTGCATGCTTTCAAGGTACTTCCAATATATGGTGACCCTTAAGCAAACCTATCAGGAGGTTTTCTTGGCAAGATTTGCTCAGATTGTTCCTCTGAGGCTAAGAGGGCAGGACTTGCCCAGTGTCACCCAGTGGACTCCAATGGCCGAGCAGGGATTCAAACCCTCATCTCCCAGAGGAGTCCAAGGCTATTTCCACGCTAGACTGTTTATAGTGCCATTATTCCACTGGTAGTTTAGGGAGGGGAAATGTGTGGAAATGGCCCTAGTGTGGAAATGGTCCTCGTCAAGTACTCCAACCACTACACCATGCTAACTCTAATTTAAACCTTTGTAGTGGGAGTGAAAACAAGTGTTGGAACTGTACTCCTCAAAAACCAAAACACTAGTAATTTAGCCTATGCACTTAGGAAATGATAGTTGTTCAAGATTAATTACATCATGAACATGTAATAGTAGTTAGATCACAAAGGTGTGGTTTTATACAAGAACTGCTAGTTTTGCCTGGCTAACAGCCTTGAAAAACTATTTTTCAGGGCAAGGGACACATTCCCTGTATCAAGATATGTATAAAGAAGAAACCTTAGAGAACAGCTGGGACCACTTGTTCACATTCATCCCTCACATGGAATAAATAAACCTGCTGGGCATCACTTTTGCCTTCCAAGATGGGCACATAGGTATACTTGTAGACTACTGACAAGCAGAATGACTGTGCAGAAACTGGGCCAGACTATTTTCTAATTGTCTTCATGAGAAAATAGCTATTTTGTTAAAACTGGCAGTGGGTCAGAAAGAAGTGTTTTCCAATTACAAATTACATAAATGTCTATGCCAAGGAAAACCTCATATTCTCAGAAACTTTTCAAGGCAATATTTCATTCTGTGCGTGTTGGATCTCAATTCATGCTGTCACTTTTACAAGAACCCTTGAGAGAAACCACTCACTGTTCACTGAATATTTGAGTGGGGAGTGGTGCTCCATCAGCCAGATATACACTTAATAGCATTGCCAGTTCAGGCCAGAAGCTGAGACCTAGGGTTGGCCTCCAGTGATGTCATTAATGCGTTAAGTACCAACCACAGTTCCTCACAGCTTGTCATTCACACCCACCCATACCCACACCCACACCCCATATTTTCCTGTTTAGAAATTAAGACAGAAATCTTAGCTAAAGGGGCAATTCCCAGATCAAGATGAAATGTGGAGTTTACTTCCTCTCAGTTTGGGAGATGGGGTAAGGAACATTTCATCTAGCTTACCTGCTTCTAGTTAGAAGGTAGATGTAGAACAAAGCAGAGCATGAGACCTGGGCCCTTTTCGCACGGGCCTTTGCTCGCGCGACAGCCCCATGAGCCTCGCGGGAGTGGGAGCGTCGCTCCGCACGATGCACTCCCACTTCTGCCCGGCTCACGGGGCTGAAGCGGCGCGAGCGCAGGTTTTTTGATTTTCACGTCCAAGCGAAAATCACCCGCGCTCGCGCAATGCTCCCGGCGCCCACCCACACTTACCTTTCGTGTGGAGCTTCCGGGAGCCGGCCAGGTCGCGCTTCCTTCCCTCCGCCCCTGAGGAAGGAAGGAGCGGGGTTGGGAGCTAGCGCGACGGACGCGATGCCCGCTTCGTGCACGCACGCGTGCGGGGGGACGCAACGCCGCCCACTTCGCGCGTGCGGGGGGGAATCCGGCGCGATGCCGCCCGCTTCGCGCGCGCGGGGGGGGAATCCGGCGCGAGGTCTCCCGCTTCGCACGGGGGGGGAGGGCGGCTTGCGCGGCAAGCCTCCTTCGGTGCCGCTTCCCCGCTCGTTCCTTCGCCTGCGGAAGGAAGGAGGGAGGAAGCGGCAGCCTCCCGGAGGAGCCTTCTTGCGCTTGCCGGCCTCCCCCGCTTGCGCTAGAAGCCTCAGTGCGAAAAGGGCCCTGGTGTCACAATGACTGGGAAGGAAGGAGGCATTTAAATAAGTAAATTACAGATCCTATGGAAAATCTTTGCATGTTCCACAACACATCACTTAGGCTTACATGGTAGGAGGCTGCAGCTATATCAGCTGAGTTGGAGACCTTTAAGAGCTCTTTCCTCTTGCCAGGTGTTGAGCCCTCTCCCACAAACTAGAAATTTTGCAATCTCTTGGCCAGAGCTGGACCATGAAAACCAGAGGCTCAGAGCCAGGCACTGAGATCTGATAACTCTAATATCTATTGTTGTTCAGCATATTCATCAGCTTATATCTCTAAAATCTTTTGAGTGAGAATTTTGCACATTATTCAATGATTTTCCACAATTCAAACTTAGGCCCTGACCTCTAGCTATCCAGATATTCAATACAGACATATAAAGAGCAATTCATCCATGATCAGTTACTTGTGGAGAAATATTCAGCATGTGAGCATGGTCACTGGTGCTCCTTATTGTATCTGTGATTACCTCACTTGTGAGCAGAGCTTGAAGTCACAAGTTATAATAATGTGTTACTTATAACCAGTTGCTTTGCCCAATAATTAAGGTATAACTACATTACATTACTATTGTAACATAAGAAGGGGTGACCTTTTTACAATGTATCTACAGTGCAATTATAACTTTTTAGTTACTTTTATAGTTATAAGTGTATGGTCTCAATAAATGGTAGAGAAACAAGATCACATAATTGTATGTGCCTTGTGCTAGTGTTGTGCCTTTTACGTGGTTGTGGATGTTGAAGTGACAAAGGCCATTCCCACACGACACTCTTATAGTGCGATGATTCCACTTTCAACCTCCTATGGAATCCTGGGATTTGCAGTTCTGGGAGGGGCCAGCTGGCCCCTCCCGGAACTGCAAACCCCAGGATTCCATAGGAGGTTGAAAGTGGAATCATCGCACTATAAGAGTGTCGTGTGGAAATGTTCAAAGAGAAAGAAGGGAGGAGTAAGTCACCTATTACAAGTGAGTAACTTATCTAATTCAGATGTGCTTTCAAAGGTAGTTAAATGGTAACTATTTCAGGTCCTCTGAGAAGCAAAAAATAAGTTACAGTCAGCCCTCCACACTTGCGGGTTTCACTTTTGCGGATTTGATTATTCACGGATTATTTGCTGCACCTCTGCTGCCTCCCTGTGCCATTTTTAATAGAGACTGCAAGCCTCGTGAGACTGAGAAACTGCGAACGAAGCCTGTAAGTCCTTATTAAAAATAGTGTGGGGCAGCAGTGGAGGTGGCAGTAAGCCCCACTGGCCACCCACTTCTGCCTTGTGAAGGAACCCCGATGACTTAAAGGAATCTGTGGTGGGTTGAATATGGTGTTTATACTTTTGTCTGTGTTAAATATGGTTTGGGAGGGCCTGGAGTTATTATTCACAGCTTTTCCACTTTCACGGGGGTCCTGTGCCCCTGACCCTCATGAATGTGGAGGGATGACTGTACTTTATAATATAACTATAACTAACTACTTTAGGCATTTCAAATTATAAATGGAACTAACTGCTGTTTAAAAATAACTTTCCAAGCTGTTCCCATGAATAATGCTTCCAAAGGACAAATATGATGCTTCAGGTAGACTTTTCTAAGTTTCATCTTTAAAACTTGTTCTATTGAGCCAGCATCAGTTATTCTAAAGGTCTTAAGTGTAGTTTGAGAAAATTGACCATGACTTTAAGAATAAAACAAGAATCCTGCAATGCAGAAAACAAACTGCAGGGGGAGTCGACATTAGGCTCTACCTCTAGTAGTTGCTTCCAAGCTGTTAAAAAACATTCACATCTTATGCATTTTGGGTATCACACTCTGTCGTGATGAAATATAGGCTGTGTTCCTTGGTGATAACTACTTAATGTGTGATTGCTAAATTATTACATATAGTTTTCCCTTTAAATCAGTGTGCTTTTACATAGAATCCATAAACATATGTATGTTTTTACATTTAATCCACAAAGGTCTCCACTTAAAATAGCTGGTATTTTATCATTAACCTCTTACCAATGTCTATCAAGGATACTAGTTGTAAGGGGTTAGTGTATAGAAGCTGAAAACTCTCTCTCTCTCTCTCTGTATACAGTCAGTACTCTACATTTGCAGGTTTCACTTTTGAGGATTTGATTATTCATGGATTATTTGCTGTCACCTCTGCTGCTTCCCTATATCATTTTTAATGGGGACTGCAAAACTCTTGGGACTGAGAAACTGCGAACGAGGCCTGTAGGTCCCTATTAAAAATGGCATGGGGCAGCAGTGGAGATGGCAATAAGACCCACCAGCCACCCACTTCTGCCCTGTGAAGGAAACCTGATGCCTCAAAGGAGTCTTGAATAATTACCAACTTCTGCTGACCCTAAGCCAAAACTATCAGATGGTTTTCTAGGGCTTTGTATATGTGATGCACCCAAGGGCACACAGGCGGTTTCCCATGGCTGAGTGGGGAGTCAAACTCTGGTCTCCAGAGTTGTAGTCCAATGCTCAAACCACTACATCACGCTGGCTCTTAAAATGGTTAGACTACCCATTTCACTATGAGATAGGTTAGGTTGAGGTGGGAAAGGAGGGAAGAGAATTGATCAGAGTCACCCAATGAGTTTTGTGGGCAATTAGTTAAGACCAATCTACTATCAGAGGGAAGCCATCACTCCAGACAGCAGATGACAGAGGCAGCAATGGTAGTCCTCATGATTTTTCTAGATATTGCCTTGTGATGGAGAACTAAGTTCTGTGTGCCACTTAACTGTCTTGGGCCATTTCTACACTACACTCTTATAGCGCGACTATTCCACTTTCAACTTCCTATGGAATGCTGGGGTTTGCAGTTTAGGGATGGGCCAGTCAGCCCTCTCTAAACTGCAAACCCCAGCATTCCATAGGGTGTTGAAGGTGGAATAATCGTGCTATAAGAGTGTAGTGAGGAAATGGCCTTGGAGTCAACTAGTTTGTTGCCTCATGTGTAGTGGAGGATGCTATCCTCTTGCCAGTGTTGAAGAAAACAGAACAGAAAGGACTTCACTTGCAGCTGAAAGGATACCAAGTAGAGACCCAGACTTGTATCTCTAGGAAGGGAGTCCCAGTAACCAAGAGCAGCGACAGAGAAGATCCTCTCCAAATGTCCTTGTGAAGGTGGTGGCATCAAGGGAAGTTCCTTCCTCACAGAACTTGGGCAGCCTTGCATTGGAGATAGGATCCTTCTAAATCACAGACAAACTGACAGACCAATTCCTCGGAGAAGCACAGTATTCAAGATAACGTTTGCATGATTTTTTTTAAAAAAGAGGATAGCTCATTCACTCAAGTAATCAAGGGATGCACACAGTTTACTGTACATTGGACTATATATCCTGTTAAATTGTGATCTATATGCCTTTTCTATTGAGTTTGGAAATGTGACCTTAGTGATGGTGGGGTTTCCTTCTTTCCCCCCTGCTGCCACAGACCAATTGTTGCAAGCTATCTAAATATATTCTGAAGACACCTGGCAAGAGAAGGGGAGGATGCTTTGCCAGAATGAGTGCTTTGAGTGCCTTAAATTATATACTCTTGAAAATCATAGTGTGTAAAAAGAAAATGCTGAAAACTGACAGGTCCCTAATTATGGTATACCCAGTGGGTGATACAGTAGCAGTGCTATAGGCTATTTGGTAGTCTCAGTATTAGATCGTGCACAATTTGAACCATTTGTCTGAAATGTGCGTCTGCTACTGTAGGCTATTTCTAGCATTTAGAAATGTGTGGAACGTAACTGCTAACTCCTGCCCCATCTCTGAGCTTTCACATTTTTTTGCAACCATATATTTGCTTGTTTTTTTCACTAGGAATCCATTCCAATCACTGGCAGCCTGGTCTTATACCCACATCGAAGGAAACGCTCCTTTTCACAACCAGCTCTGGAGCTGGAGCTGTTGCTTGAGCAGACAGCTGGCTACTGGCACAAAAACAACAATGTGATGGCAGATGCACCAGCTAAAACTTTGCACACATTAGGTTTTAGCAGGCAGGATGTAGCAGAGCCAGCTGACACACATACTGAAGGTGATATAAAAATACAGAAAAAAATAGTCCTCTCAAGCAGGACATCTACCTTTTGAGATTTCTGACAAGGAAAAAAAATGCTATTGCAAGAAGACAACAAACAGACCTACAAGGCAGCAGTAATTAAAGAAAGGAAAAGAAAATAAGAGAGCTATGCCTACATTACAAATACAGCCAGTGGACTCATCACAGAGTTTCTGCCTCACAGAACTATAGTTTCCAAAATTATTTGGGAAGAAGGGATGCCTGTTAAACAACATTAAGTCTGCCTACAGAATATAACTCCTCTTTTACCTCAAAGTGACCTTCAGTTAACCTTGAAGAAAAGATTGTGCTGAAACACACAGCCAGTTTTCACTCTCAGCTTGTAACCTCTGCTTAATTTTAGATTGAGACTGTTTAGGATCCAAAGCTTAGACTGGGAGTTGATTTCTTTAATGTGCTGATTTGACTTCAAGGATTAAGGAGGGATAAATGGTTGAACAGATACAGAGAGACATCAAGGAATAACTAAACAAAAAGGAAACAAAGTGAAGGTGTGGCATGGGAATAGTAATGGAGTTAATAGCTCACAAACATTGTCTTACCCTGGGCCCCTAAATTCTCCCCTGGGTCCCGTAAACAGTCTACACAAAACTTTTAATATGATAATATCTATCCTCCATCTGATTGTGACATGATTATAACTACTTTTGGCAGATTTTTCAACTCCCGTTTTACTCCAGAATTTCAGCCTGGGATTAAAAAAAAAGTCAAAATAGAAATTACTAACATGGAGATAGTCTTGAAAAAAAAAATCCACAATGTTACAACTAGGTATGCACTAGAATGAAATGAAAAAGGTATCGGTTCAGAAGTAAGCCCCACTGGATGCAATGGTGCTTGCTCCCTGGTAAATGGATATAGGGCTATCGCCTAAAGTACATCCTACATATGTACATGATGCAACCGAATTGTGAATGATAACAAATGGATCAGTCTTCAGGTGTATTTACTGTACAGATATGTCATTCCAACTGTCATGCCTGTATCCTCAGGAATCTTGGGATTCGCAGTTTGGTGAGGTACTGAAAGTTCTTTGCTAGAGGGGTCTAAGGCACTCCCTAGAATTACAGTTCCAAAAGAACTCTGAGAAGAAGGATTAGAGATTAAACCTGGGTATTTGCAGAGAGCCAGTGTGATGTAGTGGTTTGACCATTGGTCTATGATTCTGGAGAAAAGGGGCTGAATCCCTGCTAAGCCATGGAAACCTGCTGTGTGACCTTTGGCAAGTCACACTCTCTCAACCTCAGAAGAAGGCAAAAGCAAGCTCCCTCTGAACAAACTTTGCTAAGAAAACCTCATGACAGGTTTACCTTAGGGCCACCATAAATCAGAAACGACCTAATAATAACAATATTTGAGGCTCACTGTTAAAGTATGTCTAAGCCCATTTCTGCATGTTACCTGATCCTGTTGTCCTCCAGTTGCAACAATCTGGCAGTGCTTTTGGTGGGAAGGGGGCACGATGGGAACACTCCCCTTTGCACCTGACTGGTTACCTGTGGAAGGGAGCGTGAGCGACACATGTCTGCCTTCTGCAGCACAGCCAGGCTCTTTCCCACACTGCGCTGGGGAAAGGAAGCGCCGCCATCATGCTTCCTGCCCTTCTGCATGGTCGGGAAGGATGGGAGCATCATGCGATCAGGGATCATTGATGGAGAAACTCCGTCTATGATTTACTCTGCTATCATGCCAGCTAGCAATGGGAAGAGGGCAGGACCATGACAACATCACGCTGAAGCATCATCACAGTTCTGCTGCTCTCGCGCCCCCATGCTGGGATGTGGTTGTCACGCAAAAAGGGTTTAAGATCCTGTGCGGGGCTCAGAACTGGTTCAAAACTATCATCCAGAAAAACCTAAGTGAGCAGTATTTTAAGTGTAATAATCATCATTCACATCACTAGATGTGATGTAAAAAACTATGATATACTGTTGTCACAGTTAGCTCCTTGTGAGTTTACTTGTATTCTGATCACAGCACTAGCAGCCAAGGCAAACTGTGGAGTGAATTACTAATGGATTCTTCATTGTGGGCATATCTCTGCATATTCCTGTCTTTTTGTACTAATTCAGAAGTATATTAGCAGCAAGAGGTATTTACAGCTCAGCTTCCCTCACCCAGCTTGGTTGGCAGGAGCTGATAAGGTTATAAGGTCTGAAAGTTAATAGTCCTGCATATACTGCCCTAGCCCTTATATTCTGATGAGTCAGGCTCTGTTTATTGTACTGTAGCCTTGTGAGACCTATTTGACTGTAGCACAGGAGTGGGGCTTCTCTACCGTAGTTCTCACCATGTGAAAAGTTCTCCCCTTTGAAATCAGGTGGGTTAGTAATAATAAAGAATCACCTTTAATCATTTTGAAACGTGCATCAATTCCTGTACATCAGCACATGCACATTTTGGGCAAGTCTGTGTTCCCTTTTGTCTTCTTCGACACATTTCTTTGTTTCTGGATGGTGTGTAAGTTCTATCTCTGCACCACAATCAGTGGTGCAGAGGTAGTGGTGCAGCATATGTGCCCAGCTCTCTAAATTGTTGGCTTTTTAGCACTCCACAAGTATGAGATGGAAAGTGTTATGATGGCATTTAAATGTAATTTCACCCAGATGAAGCATCTGTATGTCTTTAAAAATTACACCACACCGTTCCTTATCAAAACTTGTTTAACAGCTCCCAATATGAAACATAATCAATATTGCAGTTATTTTGAAAACTGCATTGATTTATAAGAGTGTTTTCTTGTGGTCTGTTGACATTTCATAGAATCATGGAATCATGAAATCATAAAATCATATAATTGGAAGAAACCACCAGGGTCACTGAGTCCAACCCCCTGTCACACAGGAATACATCATCACAGCATTCCTGACAGAAGGCCATCCAGCCTCTGTTTAAAAACCTCCAAAGAAATAATGGAAACCAAGTAAAAGAAGAAGACCTAATGTCAATTTTGACAACAGAAAAAAACCAAATATATTTCACATATCTACAAAACTTTGCTGAAGTGGGACACAGACGAAGAACAAATTAAAACATCAATGATAAAATGGGCACAAAACGTTTCACACTTGATTCCCATGGATCAGTGGGAAAAAACCTGGAATAAAAGAATGAAATACACAGCATGCCAGGACGTTAGAGAAAATTTATATAAGATGATTTACAGATGGTATCTTACACCTGAACGATTATCAAAGATACACTTGAATTCTTCAAATAAATGTTGGAAATGTGATATAGAAATAGGAACATTTTATTACCAGTGGTGGTTATGTAAAAATTTTTTAAAAAATTCTAGACTATAATACATATCCAAATAGAAAAAAATTTAGGATTTCAATTTGAAATGTCCCCTGAATTATATCTGTTATCAATGATGAATGAAGATTTAGAGAAAAAAGCAAGGGAATTGATATTCTATATGTCAGCTGCAGCTAGATTGTTAATTGCCCAAAATTGGGAAAAAAAGACCCTTCTCTCAGTAAAAGATTGGGAACTGAAACTTTTTGATATGATGCAAATGGACAGATTTATATATATATTGAAAGGAGCTAATATAGAAAAATTTGTTAAAGTCTGGGAAAGAGTAATAATATATTTCAGAAATCAATGGTCGGATATCAAGATGGTTAATGTGGATTTAAAAAAAATTGTGGATGTAATAAGCAGAGAAATATGAAGTAATATCTGATTACAAACAATTGAAATACTATTTGGGAATTTTATTACCTCTCATCCAGGGGGAAGCCAGGATGGTTGGATAAGGTATGAGTGTATGAATAATGTTATTTATAAGAGGAACTGATTTTGTACAAGATATACGAATGTAAATTTTGTTTGTCTGTTTTAGTATAAAAAAAAAAACACCTCTAAAGAAGGAGACTCTACCACATTCTGAGGCAGTGCATTCCACTGTTAAACTGCTCTTTCCATCAGGAAGTTCTTTCTAATGTTTAGATGGAATCTCTTTTCCTGAAGTTTGAAGCCATTGCTCTGTGTCCTAGTCTCTGGAATAGCAGAAAATAGGCTTGCCCCATCCTCCACAAGACATCCCTTCAAATAGTTAAACATAGTTATTTCTGTTGTGGTGGTTGTGTGCTTTCAAGTAGTTTGCACATTATGGTGACCCTAATGGAGTTTTCTTGGCAAGATTTGTTCAGAGGAGGTTTGCCTTTGTCCTTCCTCTGAGGCTGAGTGTGACTCAGTCAAAGTTATGTAGCTGCTTTCCATGGCAAAGTGGGATTTGAACCCTGTTCTACAGAGTTGTAGTCCAATGCTGAAACCACAATATCTTGCTTGCTTATTTATTTATTTATTTTATTTGTATGCTACTTATTTTATTTGTATGCTACTTATTTATTTATTTATTTTATTTGTATGCTACTTTCCCCCCATCAACGTAGCTTCCAATAAGAGTCAATTAAAAACCAGAACAATCAAATTTTAAAAATAACTAAAAACAATTTATTTGGAAATAAAGTTCTGTTGATTTAAATTGAACTTAGGATTCCACTACAGTACAACTTCCTCAGCTTCACATTTGCAATTTAACAGTTATGAAAATGGCAGGAGGACTTAGCATCACACATTAACAAGGAGTTGTTCCCTCCTCAGAGTATTATAACATGCATTACTGTATACTATTAGAGCATCTTTTGAAATGGCTTTCCTACAGTGTAAAGGGCTTTTAGGAAGACTTCCAGGCTTACACAACTGTATATAGCAATGGTAATCCTATTACATTTATCCTAAAGTGCCCTTTGCCATTCAGTAAAATGAACTTCTCAAAGAACACCAGAAGCGTAATTAAGCCTTTGAGCCTACTGTTCAGAAATACAGACTTACCTTTTTGCAATTTCCACTTGTATAATCATGTACCATGGGAATATGAACTATACATCTAGGTACACATGAAATTTATGTTTATGCTATTAGTCTCCCAAGCTCAGCCTTATCTATACTGGCTGCCAATGGCTCTTAGGGGTTTAAACAAGGCTCTTTCCCAATCTTACTGGGAGATCCTGAGAACTGAACCAGGGATATTTTGCATGCATACTATGTGCTCTCTTTGTGTGTGTATGTGCCTTCATGACAACCTCATGAATTTCATAGGATTTTCTTAGGCACAGAATACTCAGAAGTGGTTTTGCCAGTTCCTTCCTCTGGAACATAGCCCACGGCACCCACTATTCATCGGTGGTCTCCCACTGAAGGGCTGACACTGCTTAGCTTCCAAGATCAGGCAGGATTTGGTGCCTTTAGAGTATTTAGGCCACATTATGTGCTCTCCCACTGGGAGATTCACACCCAGTGGCGGAGACTGAAGTGTCTGGAGTGGGGACAGGGCTACGGTGTGAGGGTGTGGCCATTGTGCACGGGGCGTAGCTGTGGTATGGGGGCGTGGCCAGGGCATGCGGGGGCATGGCTATGAGCTGGGACGCCTCAAAAACTTTGCTGCCTGGGGCAAATCACCCCCTTCATCCCCCCATCCCTACACGACTGTTCACACCCCTTTAATGCACTGAAAAAAAGAGAAGGACAGGGCTACTTCCTGTGGCTATGGGCTACAGCCACACCTCCAGACACTGTCATCCATAATATGAATGCACCCTACCATCCACACATTTAAATGGGATAGTAAAGAGCGTTCCACAAATATTGTGAAAATGTTCCTCCATGCAAAGAGAAATTCTGATTGGACCAGAAGATTTCCTTGCATGGAGGGACTCTTCATGTGGATTTGGGCATGCAGGAGGAACTCTTTTTCACATTTTCTGGACGTGAGGATGAAGGAGAGGCCCTTTTCTCAGTCCCACCACCATCACAAAAATGGTCTCGGGAGGGGGGAGGGATATGAGAGACGACATTCTCGATGGCTGTTTCTAGAACTCCAGAACTCCCTTCCCAGGGAGCCAGAATGGCCCCTTTACATACTTTTTTAAAAATAATTGTTTAAACTACATAACAATATATAACGCTACAGAACACACAACACAACACCTAATACCTAATAAACATAAACTTACAAACTGCTAACAGCATATATTCTTAAGCTTAATCTATTCTACAATTAAATCATAAGTGCTTCCCACCACTGGGACCATTAGAGATATAACCACTTTCATTCCCTCCAAGAAGTTCCATTCCTCTTCCAAAATTGTAATGATTCTTTAGTTTGTTTACTTCCTTTCTCCTTTGTTAACACATAATGAATAAATTCACCCCAAATATCCATAAAAATATCTCTTTACCATTCCCCCTTCTTTATTTTGATATTACAAGTCAATTTATCATTAATAGCTATATCCCATACCTCTTTATACTATTCATTTAAGTGAGTGTCTTGCTTCATTTTCCAATTCTTGGCTATCCTTAGCCTTGCTGCAGTTAATAAAATAGAAATTAATTCTCTTGTTGACCACTTGCTTTGTTCCTTGTCATATATTGCCAACAAGGCTAACTTAGGATTTAACAGCATGTTTCGATTAGTTATTTCTTTTATTTCTGTAAAAAATAACCACCAAAATTTCAATACACTTTCACATTCCCACCACACGTGAAAGTAAGCAAATTTCTTGGCATCCGGCCCCTTCCACTTCTATTCCCACAGGCTTTTAAACAGTTTTTGAACAATGGGTTAAGGATGCTGACACTGTTTGAAACAGAACTGCTTAAATTGCTTTTTATCTTTTAATTGTATTTTATCTTTTTAAGTGAAGTTTTCAATCATTTGAACACTTTTAAATAAGTTCTTAGCTCCCCCCAAATTGTAGGCCACTGTGAGTCCATATTTTGGGAGAAAGGTGGGATACAAATAACAATATCACACAATAACAATGTTCTTGCCATGGCACATAAAAGTCCTGTAGCTCTATCACTTAGGCCATTTCCACACTAGACTGTTATAGCGCTATCATTCCACTTTCAACATCCTATGGAATCCTGGGGTTTGTAGTGCAGGGAGGGGCTGGCCAGCCCCTCCCTGAACTGCAAACCCCAGGATTCCATAGGATGTTGAAAGTGGAATGATAGCACTATAACAGTCTCGCGTGGAAATGACCTTAGTCTTTCAGGGCTGTGATGTGCATGTGAACTTCCCTGGGGTGAGTTTCATCACATTTTGTAACACCTGAATAAGGCTTCCTTTGGTCTATGAGATACCTGCAGACTTGGAATTCAAAAGAACAATCCTATGTAGAAGCTACTTCCACTGAATTCAAAGGGATTGACTTCTAGATAAGAGTGTTTCGGGACTGAAGCCTTACTCTCACTGATGCATGACTATCCTTAAATAAGTCCATTGAGACTTCTAGGGAAAAGAAAAGACGTTGCCAATATTTATAATCTGTATAGAATATTCTCCAAAATCTTTCTCTTTGTCACATTCAAAGTACATCAAAAAGATAGTCTGAGATAGGTTTTGATAGTATAGAAACAACAGGGGGAAAAGAAAACAGAGAGAAAGAAATTAGAGATTTTAGAGCTGGAATTAGCTGAAATGGGGGTGCGATCTTGGAAGGGCTGTTCTTTAGGATTTGCTGACTGGAAAGTGAGACAATGGCCATTTCCGTACTGGATTGTTATCGTGGTATTATTCCACCTTCACCATCCTATGGAATCCTGGGCTTTGCAGTTTAGGGAGAGGCCTCAAAGGTTATAGTGTAATTATATTTTTTATATTATAATTATAATTATAGTGTAATTATTCCACTTTCAACAGTCTAATGCAGAAATGGCCCATGTATCTCCTCTCAGGTTTTTTGTAAATAAACCAAATACTAAAAAGAACCCCTGCCACCCTCCCCCCCATGTGCAGGTGTGTCATTCAAAGGAAACTCAACCCAGCAGCACTGCCACTAGGAACATCTCCCAATTCAAGGAAGTTGGGATCACTACCACACAAACACATAAAACCACAGACACAACAAAGCTTCAAAAAGCTGCTTTTGTGGACTACAGATTCCTGAATTCTGTATCCACTAGAAGTTAAGTATGTGCCTTCAAGTTGCAAGGTGACTTCTTTATTTATTTATTTATTTATTTATTTATTTATTTATTTATTTACTTACTTACTTATTTATTTATTTATATCCCGCCTCTCCATATGGATCGAGGCGGCAAACAACTTACAAATAGCATGTATTTCAAAACATTTCTATACGTGCCCCCAACAAGCTGGGTACTGGATTTCATGGGGTTTTCATAGGCAAGGAATTGTCAGAGGTGGTTTGCCACTGCCCTCCTTTGAAATATGGCCTACAGCACCTGGTACTGCCTGGTAGTCTCACTTCCAAACACTATCCAGGTCTGACTCTGCCTAGTTTCCAAGATTAGATGGGATCTGGTACCTGCAGGGTATTTAGTCCAGCATGGTCACTGGGAACTGTAATCTAAAACAGTAACTTTTCCAAGCTCTGTCAGATTATCTTCATAATAGCTTGGATCCAATGATAAGCAAACAGAAGAACATTCAGAGAAAAAAGGTTTTCCAGCCTGTCTTCCTTCTTAGGGTTGTAAAGAATATTTACCAGTTTGCTCATTCTTGATAAGAGTTTCACAAAAGGAAAAATAAGTGCTGTGAGATTATTCTCACATTTCAGGACTTTTTTTCCATAATGTTTGTAAAGCTTCTACAAATGGGTATTTGCACAAACCTACATCTTTGCATAAAACATAGCATTTTATGGGGAAAAAACCCTTCATGACAATTCCACTGAAAGTTCCCTGAAGTGAAAATCATAGAAAAGTGCACAGAAACTCTTATACTGGGTAGAAAAATATTGATGTTATTCATTCATCCACGCAAGCATGTCATAAATGAAGATTCCTGCACCTGACAGTGCATGCCAAAAGCCAATCTGTGGAGCTGTAGGTAGCCTTGCTGAAAAATGGGGGATGATGTGTTTGGGGGCAAGATGAGATCCCCTCAAACTTAGCAAAGGCTTTCACAGTTTGGGATAATTCCTTGCTCCAGGCAGTCCCTTGAAATCTATGTTACACTCTGCATGAGTATCCCAAATCCCGCCCCCCCCCAGAGAAGGTGGTTTTTTTTTTTTTTTTTTTTTTGTGGGGAGGCTACAGATAGATATAAGAAGAGAGGGGAAGAGGGCAGGAAACTTTTTTCTGTTCACTCATCTTAAGATCCAAGCCAGAGAATTTATCTGTAAACTTTTACTGAGGACTTTCATTTTATGCATTGTCAGGCTCTTGAATATATATTACAGATTAATTATCCTTCTGCTTTGCCGAAGGTTACAGCCAGATCCATATGTCCTGGATTTTAATTCTAAAAGTGTGTATGTTTAGTAAAGCACAATCACGTTTCTCCTGCCATTTGTATAACAAAGAACATATGCTATTTAAATTCTCAGGAGGCTGTCTGGAAACCAGCTATGCATATTGCCATGCATTATTTAAAATTCCTAAGGATGATGAGTACAATTATTAGAGGTTTTTAACAACTGTTATGTAATCTATTTGAATAAAAGTTTTGTCCAAGCTTACACTGTCATAAGGGCAGCTCTTTGAAGCGGGTATGATATCATTACTGTAGTGACCTCCCTTACCCATGCATGTTTTCACCCTTGCTCATGAACATCAATGGGCAATGAAAAATCTCAACGGCTAGGGCAGCATGTGGCTTGAATAGGAAGTAGCATAACACAAAATGGTAGGATAAGGGAAGACGGAGCAAGCTTGTTTTCTGCTGCTCCAGAGCCGAGGATGCAGAGCAATGGATTTCAAACTTCAGGAAAAGAGATTCCACCTAAACATTAGGAAGAACTTCCAGATGGTAAGAGCAGTTCAACATTGGAATACACTGCCTTAGAGTGTGGTGGAGTTTCCTTCTTTGGAGGTTTGGCTGATGGCCATCTGTCTGAAGTACTTTGATTATGTATTTCTGCATGGCAGGATGGCCTCCATGGTCTCTTCTATGATTCTGTGATTAAGGCACATTCCTGCCCTACTCAGCCCTTGAGCTGCTGTTACTGGAAGGGCTGACACTTCAAGATCTAGAAGAGATACAGAAGAACCAAGCAACAGAAAGATTTCAGCCCTATGAAGGGTGGTATAGAACACAGTGGAGTCAGGAAGTGGTGCAGGTAATTCAAAACTCTAAACTAGGTGGCAATGTGTATTGTTTCCCTTTTTCCTGAATGTAGCAAGACAGCATTACTGCTCCTTCTGTTGTCTGGGGCTCTGGAGTCTGCCTCCAGTGTCCTTCCCTGATGGTACTAGATTCAGGGAGGTAGTGGGTTCAGAGTTTAAAAAAAAAGAATAGGAAGTGGCAGGGAAGTGCATATATCCCTTCTATGCATTACACTAGGGACTGAAAAATGTGGAGGGCTGGGGGCCCAATGTTCTGCTGTGGGACCAC